>CM034537.1:7254947-7277447 GCA_020002185.1 Paraescarpia echinospica
AATTCTTACAGTAGATGCAGCTTTCATAACACACACTATTGTAACACACAAGTACTGTTACATTTGTTACTATATAATTTTTAATATTTAATTAGTAATTTATTTATTTGTATTTTCATAACTCCAGTGCACAGGCCTGTGGTGAATTACATTACAGTGTAATATATTGCTATTGCCTAGTTTCCATTTTATTACAGTTGCATATTGAAGACAATGTACATCATGTAATATATACTATTACATTTGAAGGTATTACCATTACATTTTGAATTGGAACTACAGTATGTACCGAGATAAATATTTAGAACAAAAATATAACTATCGTATCTTGTATTATCTACTAACAATGTTTACGGACAGAACATATTTATCATTTTATGTGTCTGTATAACATGAATGAATGGAAGACAAAAGACATGTCACTGCCATTTAATAGATTGCAATCAGTGCAATTACACCTTACTGCTTGATGCATTGCTAATTACTGGCACAAGTCATGATAATTATTTGATTTTTAACTTAATAATGTTATTACTTAAAAAAATCAAGTAAATTTATCAAATAATAAATATGTTCACATTCGGATGTGGGTCGTTGCCCAGCTACCACGTGTGAAAATTGTAATTTGCCAGGTTGTGAAACAATAACAATAAATGCAATGCAAGTTGCAAACCTATCTATTGTATATTTAGTAGATGATTAGTTATAACCAAAATAAAATGTTCACAAGTAATATATTGTAACATTTTCCAGGTAATTGTTTGCATAAAAGTGTAACATAACAAAAGTAACTATGTCTCTGTGTAGATTCTGTAAGCATGATATCAATTATTTATGTTTTTATCATAGAATAAACAATACATACCTTGCAACTTGAAATTTATTTATTTATTTGTATTTTTCACAGCTAGGCAAAGTCTTTTCACACTTGGAAGCTGGGCAAATGACTAGACAAATGGATGTACACTGTACTCCTTTCTGACAAGATGGTAAAAGACAGGATTTTGTTTGCTTTTGTCAGAAACCTACAACAATTTATTTTTTTGCAAATTCTATAAGGGTCATTTGTTATTTCAGTTATTTGCTGACATTCTGGCAGCAGCTCGAGATAGTCCACCGTCGACCAAGAATGGGTCATCTGAAGGTACAGCAACTGAATATGACAGCTCTCGTACGGATTCCTGTGATACAGAGGATTCCACACCTGAGTCAGTCACAGCTTCCACTCCAAAAAGGAGCAGCAAATGCTTTCAGGTTGACATCAGGCCATCAACTCGCACGAGAACAGTGCAAGCAGTCTGTGCATCAGAGCAGGTTGCTGTGCAGGTGACATCAGCAGTGAGGTCAACGAGTGTGCAGTGCAGTTTGTTGACTGGTCCGATTAGTGACTCGAGTGACTAAAACGGGGAGGAAGTGACATCTGCTGCAGATCCAGAGTATGTTTGCTCTGACAATGAGTCAACTAGTCGTGACAGCAGCAACAGTGACAGCGATGACCATGTCGACCAGTACACTGACACAGAGGAGGGTGTTACAAACAAGACTCCCTTGAGGAAAGATTGCTGCCCTTCCAGGGAGAGGTACTTCTTGGTTGCAGAGTCTTCACTTCGTCATCTTTTCGCACGTTGCCGAAACTGCACTGGCCAAACCAATGTCGTAGTGCAGCAGTTTCTCGGCTCAATGGGAAGTTGCCCTGTAAAGATAATAATTGGTCTGTAGATGTGAAGCTATGCTATTTATTAGCATGTCATAGGTAAAGTGATCAACAAAATGGACTAGATAACTTGTTTATCAATGGGTATTTGCTGAAGCCATATTCTCATCTGCCTGCAGGGGAAGTATTCCCATGGGTGTTGTTTGGCTTATAACCATTGTCTGTGCACCGTGTAGTGATTCACATTGTGTTACCAGGTATACACAGTTACCAACATTTGGAATGATTCATCCCAGTAACACTGTGTTATGAAACTTGCTTGATGAATTTGTAATGATTCAACCCAGTAAAACTGTGTTCTGAAACTTGCTTGATGGATTTGTAATAAATATGTCATACAAAAAATGTGATGTCCTTATGATTTTTATGGACATAGTCGTAGGGCACATATATATACCCACTGGTAGCATCTCACATATAAGACCCCTAAGGTTACACTAAACCCCTAGGTCTAGGACATAACCCTTCAGGCTATAACCCATTACCATAATTATTCAATTGTTCTGCATGTTGTTTTAATGTTTATTTTAGTTTATTTTGATTATATAGTAGCTATATTGTTATGTCACTTATGTGTCAGACTCAGAGTAATAAAATTATTGTTCCACATAAATGACATAATGATAATCTAGAGCTGTCATTATATATGTCATGATATTATGGTCATCTCGCGAACAACTGTGCAACTAAAAAAGTGTGGGTTTTGTCCAGAGGGGTGATATCGTAAGTAGCTATAACGTCCTAAACTCGATCCGCATAAACCAGACAACCATGCTTACGACGTTCGACGGTTCGTAACTTTGTGAAGTTTGTCTTTGACAAGTCTGTTTACAATTACTTCGTCCGATGACCTACTAGGCTACTTAGCTACAACCTCTAGCTAACTCTCTGTACAGCTTTGACACCGCATTTTATAATATAACGTCGTACTAAAACGATATAATTGTTGTTGTCGACAGTTTTCACACCATATGTGTCATTATAATGAAGTTGAAGCTTACCAGTCGGTGTTGCATGAGCGAACATTGTGACTGTCCGACTCCGCATCATCTTCTTCGCTACCGTCGCTGAAACGCTCAGAAAGAGCGGAATTAGACAAATCATCCGCTGTAATCATTCCCGCTAGTGGCTCAAAATCGTATGATTTCACTTGAAACTCTGCGAAACTCCCACTAGCCATGATGTTACAAGAGAATGGAGAGAACAACAATGGCGATGCATAGATGTCAACAAAGCCGCGAGTCGGCATTGACGTCACGATACCACGTGATCGCCTAGCTCATTATATTTCAACTTTCTGCGGGAATCTCTACACAGACGGGTTTAAAATAGAATTTTGTCTACAAACGTATTTTTCTGTATTTTTTTAATGTTGTCAAATGTTACATACAATGTTAATCTTTGTGTACACATGGAAAACGGATTTTAGCTAATGCCTTGTTGTTATTTCCTTTAAATGTGAAGGTCTAGGAGACTGCCATTAAGACATAACATGTCGCTGACATGGGAGCCCCTTTGAATAAAAAAATCGAATAATAATAATAAGTATTAATAATAATCATAATTCAGAGTTAGTAAATAAGTACAACAATACAAAATTAATGCACAATTGCATAACGTATCGTGTACTATTATGTGTTACGTAATGTATAAATCACGTAAACTATGTGTATAAAGTTTATCAATGATAATGCTTGGGGTACTGTTAACTGTTTCTATTATATTGTGTCGTATATATATTTTTGCATATTCATGATTGCAGCTGGGAATAAACATGTCATTTATTCCTCGTGTGTAGAGTTGGTGGATTTCGAAATTGCGTAAGTAAGGAATGTGACAGAAATATATGCTTTGAGATACGAGGCGTTGTCATAGCTAGAGCACACCGTTCGTTATCAGCAAGATTCAATATCGTTGTATCTCTTGGTTTTATTGTTGGTCCTTGTAGAAATACCATTCCTCCGCAGTGGTACAATGAGATGAGGACTGTGAGAGCTCTAACGGAGAGAGTCCGGTATTCACAACCAGCTTTTTGTCAGAAAGTTACCAGCTCAGAATCCTGAACGTCTTTTTTCAGGGTGCTATTTTCCCCACTAGCCAAGGAATTCGTATGTTATCTTTGAAGACTCTTTTGTCCACTGAAAAAAGTATCACTATTCATGCATTTTTCTCACATTGTTCCAGCCACGGAAAATGTCCAAGGATGACCTCGTCCATGATCAATTATGTGCAGCATGATAAACTTATCATCAAGAAACGGACTCTGCTCTTCATTCTCGTCAAGTGGCGTTGACAGTTTGAGAACATTCAGATCTCATTAACTATATGTTGGTAAAACTGGATTAGAGAAGGGAGCTGTTAAGCCGAGTGGAATATAGTATATATTTATAATATAAATTTGTGTTTCGTGGCGCTCCGTAAAACAGTTCATAGAACTGACCGCTGTCTCTGACGTCAATCATCTGCAAGACTCTAGAGAGAGTGATTGTTGAACAGCTCATAGAACACATCAAAATAAATCACCTCGAATGTGAGCAACAGCATGGCTTCACTGCCGGAAAAAGTACAACCATAAACTTGTTGGAAGCGCTGAATGTCTGGACTGAGGCTTTGATGCGCAACATACCTGTTGACGTAATCTACCTTGATTATGCAATATATTGAACGAAAAAATAGTAGAATCTGTAGTTAGTGAATGTTAAAAGGAAAGGTAGGTGACGTAACGTACCGATCGGGTTCGTGACGCGCTCTTTCTAAATTCAGCCTCGGCTCTTCGTAATCGACGTGTTGCTCCGTAGTTGCAGTTTAACGGAATGACGGTGGTTGTTTACGACGCTTGCTGTAGGCCTATGAACGCCTGCCGTTTGGCACGTAGACCGTTACGTAAGCACCTTTACCAACCGGTTGCATAATTTTCTAAATCCTTAATAAAACCCTAAACGCGTAAAATAAACGGTCTATAATATGAAGTAAGGACTAGAGAATCTTATGGTAAACTTATATTTGAAAATAACGCTCCATAAAAGCGACGCAAAACTTTACCGAACGCTTTTTTGTATTTTCAATAACCTTGCCAGACTCGGCTGTTTTGTGGTACACGTGTTCGAGTGCACGGAGTCTATTCAATACGTTAGTATAAATAGAGCGGCCTAGAATGCCTCTGTATTAATTTATTTTCGGTGTGTTAACGTCGTTTTACTTTTCTTCGCCTTCACAGACCATCACTGTCATCATGCCGGTTCAAGGGGAGCAAGGTGTACTCGCTGCTATGTTGAAGAAGAAAAAGAAGATGGTTACGATGGCTAGAGAACCGAAGCCCTCTACGTCAGGCGTCCCCGCTGCTGCTGCTGCTGCTGCTGCTGCTACTGCTTCGTCGCCGCTGGTACCCGCTGTCGCTGCCGCCGTGCCGTCGGCTCTAACCGTCGCCGCCGCTCCCATTGATGGAGCGATACCGCCGCCGCCGGTTACCGAACAGGAGGTGCCTGCCGATGCCACGTCGTTGGCGCTCTACGACCCATCCTTGGTGAGTTGGAAAGAACTCATAGAGGCGGACGACGGGTTGTATAAGATATCTACACCTGTCAGGATTGAAACAATTGCGTGGAGAACAAAATATACGTACGCTGGCTGTTCTCAGTGTAAGCGTCAAGTACAGCGATCCAGGGCCGGCACTATGATGTGCTTATCCCATGGCGTACAAGCTAAACCGAAAAACTATTTTTCGGTTCGCGCGATGGTAAAGGAAGTCGGCTCGAAGACCGATCACGAAATTTGGCTTACTCTATTCGAGAACGCCATGTCGGAACTCGTCTCCTATGACGCCGACTACCTCGCCCCTATGACACCGGAAAAACTGTGCGACACTATAACGGCCCTCGTCGGTACGGTCCTGGAAGTCTCCCTGCGAAAGACCATATGGGGTGATATGGTGACGTACGCCGTCCGGAGTCTGAGTACTATTCCGAAGCCGGAGTAAAGCGATCACCCTTGAATGACTAACGCTTCGCTTGTTGTGTGCTGTAGGACGCCGACCGCCGGGATCGTGTACTCGACGGTATAATCGCCAACGCTTTGAGGTCAGCGCACGAGGAGGAGGAGGAGAGACCGGCTGTCGAGAAGATAGAGTACAATGCCGCCGCTACCGCTATCGCCGATGCCTTGAGCACAGCGGACGACGACGCGGCCCCGACCGAGAACCGCGTGAAATATAACGCCGACAATTCATGGCCGCTATTGAAGAAGGTCGAATATAAACCGCCGAAGTGCGCGACCTCCATTCGCCTGCCTTCGTACAACGACGCGGCGTCGGCCTCGACGTCATCGCTGCCGGCACCGCCAACTTATACGACCCTGTACCCGGTGCCAATTTACGGCGAGTCGGCGCCGTTGGAGATCGTGTCTCTTTCGTCGGACGATCTTCCGTCGCTGATCGAGGGCACGCAACCACCGCAACGACCCGCGGCGCCGTCGCTGATCGAGGGCACCCAACCACCGCAACGAGCCGCGGCGCCGTCGTCTACAGGGGTTCCCCATAACGACATTCGCGGGGCGGGAAAGGTGCCTGCTGAACACCTTCGCCGAAGTGATCGGGGAAACGGTATTGGATCGCGCGCGCGACTTTTGCGGTGAGTGTCCACCCGAAGAAGGATGCCCCTTCGTATATATGTACGGGTATCGAGACGGAAAACCTAACCGACGCTATCGCCTGATGTACGAGGGTGTGGCTGGAATAATCAATCAGTTTTTTCAGTCCGTGCTCGATTCGTATCTGCTTCGATCGCTCGTGCCGTGCGCCGCGAGATTGCTACTCGTGCTTCAAGACCAATGCGCGCCCTGTCCGGATCGACACTCGGAAAGGGCCCTGATGAAACAGGTGGCTGACTGGCTGTTAGGCACCGACTGGACTTCCTGCTTCAATAATGCAATACTGGAGTCCGCGGTGGAGGGCTACCTGCTGAAAAGAGCTTGCCTCAGTGATTGACATTAATAGTTGTTATTGTTGTAAGAGGTTCTCTCTTGAGACCCAAACATTAGTTGCATCTGTCTTGTTTACGAACATTAGTAGCAGCCAACACGCGGGCGAATACCACGCTATATCGAACTTTAATTTAATCCTTGTATTCTCTGTAGGTGACATAAAGCCTTACGAATCATGTAGTAATGTTATAGTCGTTGGTGTATCACGCTTTCCACGATGCTTAATAAAATGTTGAAAACGTATGAACAATCTTGTCTATGAAAACAAACAAACAAGCAAACAAACACCCTTTCCCATATCCCAGTGAAACAAACACGCAATCCCAGTCTAGCTAGCGAGAAAATAAAACGCATGTTTTCCCCGTGTGATTTTTTAGCCCTAGCACCACGGTTCCGCCTCTACGTTGTTTAATAATTTCGAAAATCGATGGTTAGCGTTCGTTTAATTAGTTTACAAATCGTCGTCGATATTTATTCGCCGTAGCCACATAACGGTTGCGACTCCTACCATCCGTTGATAGGCGATATCGGGGCTTCGTCGTAGTTAATATCGTTTCGGCTTTGACTAGGACGGACGCGCCTACACTCCGCAGTCAGTGGTGCTGCTGCTACCACCTACCGGCAGACGAGTAGGACGGACGCGCGCCGCGGAGAGTCAGTCAGTGGGTGCTACCACCTACCGGCAGACACCTACCTACCAACGATGCCTGTTTGTCCCGTATGTGGTCGCGCCGTCGATCGTCTGGAGGGGCACTCGTATAAAAAATAAGCCGCGGCACCAATGCCCGAATTGCGATCGGAAGTACGCCTTTCGAAGTGGCGTAACGAAACATTTAAAGAAATGCTGTAGCGACACTGGGGATAAGTGCAAATGCTCGAAATGCGGTAAATCTTTCGTTTATCGTTATAATATGTTGAAACATTTGAAAAACTCGAAGCGCTGCGGTGAAAAAAGGACTCCAACACCACCACCACCCGACGACGACGAGGCTTCGTTAGACGCCGCCGACGATGCGGTGTCGGCTGGTCTACGGCGTATCATTCACGAGCACTGGTCGAGTATACGCACGTCTACATCGCGCGGTCCTATCCAGTCGAGATATAATTATCAACTGACCGGCTGTTTGGAGACGGACGCGCTCGACCCCCGACTACGACTAATGTTCGAGGAGCAGACTCGAGCGTTGAAAATCAACCTAAGTTTTGGATTTATTCTGCGACACAAGGAGACGGGTCGTTACAGGTACTTTCATTCGTCGTGTAACTGCTGCGTTCGCTACCTCGAATCCCCCGCTCTAATCACCGACGCCCCGTCGTTCGAACACTTCCTCGACGGCGCCCGACAACCCGACGTTCTTCAGTACGTTATAGCGCAACGACCCGACTCGGGGTGGATTGCCGAATTGGTGAATAACGTTATCTACTTCCTCAACGCCATCACCCACCATCCTATAGGGTGTCTCGACGCGCAACTCCCCGCCTACCTGTACGCCAACATGGCGGTTGTCGCTCTAGCGAAAGATCGACACGGTAGACCCTACACTGATAACTTGTGCCTCTTCCGCTGTCTGGCGCTTTATAGAAGAGACACGGCTAGCGACGCCGCCGCCGTCGCCAACGTATCCACCCGTTTGACGGCCCCCGCCTTAAAGCTCTACGCCGACTACAGCACCACCAGGGTGAGTCCCTACGCGTTCGCAGGCGTTCCTCTGAACGAACGCGACCGGGTGGAGACGGTCTTTAAAACCAACGTGGTCGTGTATCGACTGACGGAGTCGGAGAAGCCCTGGAAAACGTCCGCCGATTCGTCGTTCCCTCTACCGGTACCCCACTACCATGAAGGTGTACTTGTACGACACGCACTATTCGTATATACGCGACGTCTCGATGTTCTGTCACACGTACCTATGCAGTAAGTGCGGTGAATCGCTGTGGCGAAGGGCCTCTCATTTAAGGTGTCACGAAGCTACGTGCGAGGGTGGCGTTCGCCACGTCTTCCCCGGCGGTGTCTACCACCCGACGCCGTCCGTGTTTCAACAGTTGGACGATGAGGGTATCTACGTGGACGAACCCATGCGCTACTACCTGTACAGAGCGACTTTCGATTTCGAGTGCTACTTCGACGATCGTGACCTGCCGGCGGATAGCGACAAATGCCGGTGGACAGCCCGACACGAGCTACTCAGCGTGAGTATCGCCCCGAACGTCCCCGGCCACAAGACGGCGCAATGCTTCGTCACGACCGGGGATTCGAACGAGCTCGTGATGGGCCTGATCGTTGCCCTGGAGGCCATGAGCGAAGCGGCATGCGCGGTTCTGCGACCGCCGTACGACCCGACCTTCGAAGCGATCGCCGCGCTTGACGACGAATGGCGAGCCAAGTGTCGAGAGACGGAGGAAGAGGATGAGGGGTCGGCGTCGGCTAAGAACCCGTACACCGTACTCGCCGATCGCCTGTGGACGCATCTACGCCAGCTCCCCGTCCTCGGCTTCAACTAGGGAAAGTACGACTTGAACGTCGTCAAAAAGTATCTCACTCCCCTGCTCATGACCGAAGGACAGAACACATCGTCGGCCTTTACGATCAAACGACAGAACAACTTCATGTGTCTAACGACGGCGACGCTCAATTTCCTAGACATCACCAACTACCTAGCCCCCGGTTTCAGCTACGATAAGTTTCTGAAGGCCTACGGCTGCGAAGTGACGAAGGGCCACTTTCCCTATGAGTACTTCGACGAGCTGCGGAAACTAGACGACACCGAACTGCCGCCACGAAAGGCTTTCTACAGCCACCTAAAACGCGAAGGGATCTCCTCCGCGGCGTACGAGGGTTGCGTGAAGATATGGCGCGACGAAGGGATGACGACGCTGCGTGATTTCTTCGTCTGGTACAACAACAGTGACGTGGCACCGTTCTTGGAGGTCGTCGACAAACGGTTCGCCTTCTACCAGCAGCGCCGCATCGATATGTTCAAGGACGCCATCAGCGTACCGGGTCTAACGCTACTCTACCTGTTCAACGATCTCCCGTCGACGCTTCACTTCGTTCTCTTCAACGAGCCAAACAAGGACCTGCACGGGCTCATACAATCGCAGATCGTCGGCGTTCCCTCGATCATTTTCGCGCGTTATCACGAGGCCGACGTAACCGAGTACGGTGAGTCGGCGCGGACTTGTCGCTCGATCGTGGGTTTTGACGCAAACGGCCTCTACTTCTGGGCTATTACGCAACATATGCCGACGGGGTGGTCCACGCGCCGCCGCGAGGAGAACGCCTTTCGGCCGGAATGCGTGCACCGCTACGGTCGTACGGCCGTGCAGAGGCTGACGTGGGAGGCCGAACGGACGGGGGTGCGCATACGACACCAGCTCAACGGGCGCGAAAAACGCGTCGGTAAGTACCGGGTCGATGGCTGGTGTAGAGAGACGCGGCGGCGTACCAGTTCCAAGGGTGCTTCTTCCACGGCTGCCCGTGTACGGGGAAGGACACGAACGAAGTTAACGGGAAGCCGATGACTCAACTGTACGCCGAGACGAATGCCACCACAGCCAACCTTAGCCGCTTCGTCACCGTCGTCGAGATGTGGGAATGCCAGTGGCGCAAGGCGAGACCGTCGCTGCCACCGGAGCCTTGTCGCTGGACCGGCGGCGGTGTCATTACGCGGTCGACGATCTTGAAGGCCGTACTCGAAGGCACCCTCTTCGGCCTGATAGAGTGCGACATCGCCGTCCCGGACGCGCTGCGGCGACGCCTTCGCCGAGATGCAGCCGATCTTCAGAACACTTACATCACGCGCGACGATCTCAGCCCGTTCATGCGTCGCTACGCCGAAACGTACGAGCTCCTGGACCGACCTCAGCGGACGCACGTGGGGAGCTTTTTCGGCACCAAGATTCTACTCGCGACTCCCCTACTACAGTGGTATCTGGAGCACGGTCTCGTCGTCGACCGCGTGTACCACCAGATTGTCGAGTACGAGCCGATCGCGTGCTTTCATCGCTTCGGCGACACGGTCTGTGCCGCGCGACGCGAGGGCGACACCAACCCCGACAAAGCCATCCTCGCCGATACGTTTAAACTTCTTGGGAACAGTTCCTATGGGAAAACTATCACGCGGGTCGATCTGCACCGGGACAAAACAAATTGCACGACTACCTGCGCCTCGATGCTGGTCAACGATCGACGCTTCCGGCAGCTCGACGTTGTCGTAGAGTCCGACCCCGGGCTCTACGAGGTGGCGATGAACAAGCGAACCGTCCGGTACAACCTACCCATCCAGATCGGCTACTTCGTGTACCAGTACGCCAAACTAAGTATGCTGGAGTTTTATTACGACTTAATCGCTACCTACTTACCGCGTCCCCTGTTCCAGTACTGTGCGATGGACACCGACTCAGCGTATTTGAGACTGGCGGGTCAGGACGTCAACGAGCTCGTGGAGAAGGCTAAGCGCGAGCACTACATCCGCCACCGAGGAGAATGGTTCCCGTCGGAGTGCTGCGACAAACACGCGGAGGCGTACGCACAGTGCCGACTCGCCGACCGATCGTGGGACGCGCCCGCCGAATGTTGCGCGAAGCGTCGCAAGTACGATAAGAGAACGCCGGGCCTCTTCAAAGAGGAATGGTCCGGCCGCGGTATCGTCGCGCTCTGCAGTAAGACCTACTACTGTTTCGGCGCCAGCGGGGATAAGTACAGCACGAAGGGGTTGAGCAAGCGTCAGAACGACATCGACAAGGACGTCTTCCTCGCCGTGCTGCGCGGCCAACGGAGCGGTAGCGGATGGAACCGCGGCTTTCAAGTGAAGGAATCTTAAGTGCTGACATACATTCTAGAGCGCGCGGCGTTGAGCTATGTCTACGCCAAACGTCGCGTGCTCGACGACGGATTCACCACGGCACCTATACTCGTATAAACACTACCCTACCCTTCCCTACCTTAAGGACTACCTAAGAGGGTGCCTACCCTACCCTAAGGACTACCTAAGAGGGGGCCCGCCCCTCCCCTAGGGGTATGGATGTGTGTAGGTAGGTAGGTAGGGGTATGGATGTATGTGTATAGGTACCCTCCCCTAGGGGTATGGATGTGTGTAGGTAGGTAGGGTGTATAAATCTCCCCTAAGGGTAGGGATGTGTGTAGGTAGGTAGGTAGGGTGTATGGATGTATGTAGGAAATAATAAAGAGTAAACAACAACAACGCAGCAGTTTTCATCGTCTTTTATTTGTCACTACTAAGCGAAGCGAAAGCAAAAAAATTCAATGCGGTTTTAGCCAGTCGAATACGAGACAGTCGTTAGCCATGCTATCGGGGCCTACCGCGGCATCGTAAGAGCAGGTAGGCAACGCAATATTGTCCGCATACGTTAGATACTCCGTTCTGCAGTCTCTTGTCGTTGTATGTCCACGAGTCGCAGTTACGGCGAAGGAAGGCCCGGAAGTCGGCGTGTAGCGGTGGTAGTCCGTACGAGTCGAAGCAGTCGCCTCGCCGATCGGCGTCCACGTAGACGGCCACCCAGTGTTCCCCCAGTTCGTCACCATCGTCGGTGTTGCACACGAAGGCCGTCGGGTAAGCGGTGAGCCGTCTTTTCGGTAGCTCGTCTTTAGGCAGGACACCGATGACGACGTTTTTAGTGAAAGCGTCGAGCTTCAGGCGGCGTATGAGCTGAAACGTGTCCATCTGTCGGTTCAGTAGTCGTACACGACGTTCCGGTTCTTGTCTCGAACTCCCCGTACACGACGACGTTCACCGTCCGGGGCAGCGCCGCTGCGAAGTGGACCTCCACGCGCAGATTTCCCTTACGCACGACGTTGAAATGATCGCCGTCGCAACAGTCGGGCGACAGGTCGAAGCCGAAGAAGGTGTAGCCGCCGCCGAAGTCGGTGCGCGCCAGGTCTTCCCCTCGTCCTCGTACGCTTTCCCCGTCGCCCCGAAGAGGTTCATATAACTTCGGATGAAACGGCGTGTCGGGAAGTGCGGCTACAGCGGCTTGCTCGGCACCTGGCGTCCGTCGACGTAGAGGGCGAGGAAGTTTATATCGTTGTCCTTCGCGTTGAACGGGTTTTTATCGTAGTCACCGTTATAGGAGTCGTTGTCGATCGGGCACATGAACACGCGTTTCGGGAGGACGCCCAGGTAGACGTTCTCGTGAGTATCAGACATCGCGCCCTGCGGTATCGAGAACACCTTGTAGTCGACTCGACGTAGCGTGTACTTGGCCGTCCCCTTCGTCAACGCTTTAATGTGACCGAGCTGGATGGCCGGATTCACCTTAGCTTTTCGCACTTGTAGATAGGTCTCCAGCTGCACGATTTTGAACCTCGGATCGGCGACCGCTCCTATGAGCGCGAAGGCGTCCTTGCTTCGCACCAGTCGGATCTTTACGTCGACGCCGTTCAGTAGGTACCGGTCTTGCATGAACACGTCGGCGTGCAGGCGTCCCATCAGTTCCACCTCACGGCTGTTCCGGATGAACCGGTGCAGCTGCGCGTACTCGTCGTTAGCATTCGCGGTCGCCTCCATGTACCCGGCGGTGTCCTTGTACCACAGACCGCCCCCGAGCTGCATCCTTTTGACGTCGGAACCGTAACTCAGCAGGGTTTCGATATAGGCCCGGTACGGATACGTATTGGTCGACGGCGTCACGAGCGTGCCGTTCAGCGACACGTCGACTTGACTGAACAGCGAATGCAGGAAATTGTTGACCGGAGCCACGACGCTACCGTCTACGAGATCGGTACCGTCCCCTGCACCACTTTGACTCGCACGTACAGTCTAACGCTCACCAGGTCCAGACAGTCGTCTCCCGATCCAGGGACGAGGAACTCGATAGGGCCGCCCGCGTCGAGGGCCGTCAGTGGGTGGTGTTCGATCCACTGACCGCTCTCGATGCTCGTCTGCGTCATCGAGACGCTGAATAGGTCCAGTTCGCTCTTTTGGCCCTCGCACGACTGTCTATGCACGAACGCCATTCTACTTGGTGAATATGTCGCTCGACATATGTTCCTTTCGACGACGTTTCTTCTTACTGGGAGTCGACTGTTTACCCGGTGGCTTTATATCGATCGCTTTTCGCCGTCGTCGCTTTTTCGGCGGCGGCTGCTGCTGCTGCTGCGTATTCAACAGTCCGTCGAGAAGGTCGGCGCCCGCCTCATTCGCGCGTCGTTTTACCGACTGTTTCAAATTCTCGCCGGCGACGACGTCCCGCGCCACGCTCACGCCCATATTGAGAGCGAGTTTTCCCAGCGCCAAGACCCCTCTCTTGATAAGAGGCATGGCGCTTCGAAACAGGCTACCGAAGAGACTGCCCAAGCCGTGTCCCCGCTGTACTCTACCGCCGACGAAGACCGGTAGGTTACCGCCGACCTGTCGAGTGTAGTAGTCCTCGTACACGTTGCGGCCGGCTCTCGACGCCATCAAAACAGTTTGTATTTGCAGCGTCTGATGTGAAGCGTCGACACGAGTTTCCCCTGTTCGAATGGTATCGGTTGTCCGAGGTCGTCTCTTATATCTATCTCGATCGAGTCGAACTATTTCCGCAGAAGAGGTACGTATTGGACGCGCTCGAAAACATTCGATATTCGATGGTTCGGAGGAGCGGGGCGAAAACGTCACCGACGATGTGCGGTTCCACGATGTCCGTGTACACGTACATGGTGTCGAGTCCCCGCTGCATGTCCACGGTGTATTTCCCCTCGTACTCGTAGGTATACGCGGCGGGGATAGTGCTGATGACGACGACGCCGGAGGTGACGGAGTCGTGCCGCCCAAAGTCGTCGGCGTCGTCCTCTCCCGGCAACAACGCGTTGGGACTCACGATAACGGTCGATTCGAAGCCCAGTACGCGCTTCAGGTAGCTCCGAGGGGGTATGCTAAATACGACACCCGGCGATGGACGCAGCTTCATCCGTTTAGAGATGGGGCTGTACTCCAGGCGCGCCTTGACTTTATCGGTGCTCAGTCTCGTCAGTGACTCGTTGATTTTGTGCATCAACTCGTAAGCGCTGTTGTAGAAGCCGTGAGGTATGTTGCCTTGCCGGTGAATTTTACTACCGTCCGAGGTGGTATAAACGCCCGGCTCCCCCGACCCGCAAGACAAGAAGAAGAACGCGTCCTGTTCTCTCACGTTGTATCAGGTATGCGGGAACTGTAGCCCCACCAGCCCGCATTCCCACTGCCGATGACGGTCGATGCGTTGCGACAGATTCGTGGTGTAGTGAGTCAACGTGTTTTCGGGATGCGCTTTCATAGAGGCATTGCTCGGTAACGTCAGATAAAAGTCAGACGATGCCATCGCGTTTCATAGACGGACTCGGTAGTAGGTAACCGAGACAGCTACTCAGCAACGCCGTCCACAGGTTGGAGTCGCCCTGACCGCGCGTTAGATTGTATATACTGACCACGATAACCGTGTACAGGACGACGATCTGACACAGGAAGATGATTTCGGCTTTAGGGCATTCGTTGCCGCAGATACGCCATGGAACGCGTTCGCGGACGTCGTCGCCGGCGTCGACAACGGTTGTTACAACGGTGGACGTGGCGGGGTCTTTGGCGGCGGTAGCAATTGTCACCTCGTCAGTCATCGTCGCACGACTGCCGTCCGGTAATACGGCACCCTCCCTTTATCGTAGACGACTCGGCTTTAGAGTAGTCGTTTGCCGCAGAAACACCATGGAACGCTTTCGCGGACGTCGTGCTCGTCGTCGACGGTCGTCGGCTGTCATCGTCTGTCGTTGTCATCGTCGCACGACTGACTACCGAGGCGGTGCGTCTACCCTTTATAGTCCACGAGCGCCTTGGCTTCGATCCAGCTGTTGAAGGAAGCCGGATAGCCGCCCCATTTTACGAGCACCTCCCCCTTACGTCGCCGACGCTGTAGAGCAGCCTCCACGCGATACAATTTATCCATCGGGACGATTACTCGTTGCAGCTCCGGTTCCTAGAAGGTGCCGTCTAGTAGCGTTCCGGCGTCGTCCCTCAATCGGTAAACGGGAGGGTCGGACGGGTGCGCTTCTACGACGGTGAAGAGCTCTTCACTCCAGTTAGCCATGTACGCTTTCTTGAACCGACCCTTCGCCTTGCTGATGCGTATGCGATCTCCCTTTCGCAGTTTCGGCTTGCCTCCTCGACCGACGCCGGCGTACAACCGCTGCCACACACTCTCCTGGTTCGCGGCGTCCTACCGATGCTTCGATGGTAGGCATTGTTGTACGAGCGCACGAAGTCCGGCAACGGCTCTACGTATCTCAGCGTCTGATGCTTCGTGAAGTACCTCCACATGCGTCTTTACCGTCCGATTGAATCTTTCCACGACACTCGCTTTAGTCTCCTCGTTGTGCGTCACGAAATGGTGGACGCCGTGTTACGTCAAGAGTTTCTGAAAGGGTCTGTTGAGAAACTCCGTCCCCTTGTCGGTCTGTAACGCGTTCGGCGGCTGCTCCTGCTCCCGCAGCAGGCTCTCGAAGGCCGTAACGAGCGCCGGACCGGCTTTACTCTTCAACGGGACGCACCACGCCCGCTTCAAAAATACATCGATGACCGTCAATAGGAACGTTATACCGTCGTTGTACTTTTTCAGTTTAGCGACGTCGACGAGATCGGCTTGCCACTGCTGGTTTCAACCGCCTACGATGACGCAACGTCTTTTGAAACGTCGTTTGACCGGTCTGTGAAGCGTATAGGCGTTCTGTTCCGATAGCCAACGCTTGACGATCGGTTTGGGTACTACAGTCGCCCGGTGCAACGCGTCGACACCGCCGTAGCTGCCCGCCTGTTTCGGGTCGAAGTAAGCGTGCTTCGGCCTGTCCCGTTGTTGTTGTTGAGGGCAACGGCGGCGCTTTCGTTGCGTACCACCACGAGTCCGCCGGGACACCATGGCGACGGCGGCGATTCCGATCGATTTATAAAAAATAATACACAGATATATAAAGCGAAAGCCACTGCGATTACGGCGAGGCTGCCAACGACTACCGACCTTCGAGGGAACATACTAGCTTGTGAGCGGCTCGGGCGTTTCAACCTCTTTAATATTCCTCCCACTCGTGCTCTAAAGATTTAGCGCGAGGACGACAACGTTTACCCGACCGTTTCGTCGCCTGTTGCTGCTGCTGCTGCATGTACGCTCGATGCCGGGGGTTACCGACGAGCTCTATAGGGACGTTCAGACGCCTCATACGGTCCCCGAACGTTTCCCATCCAACCGGCGGTAGCGCCTTCTTCCTTTATCGCATGGGGTAGATCACGAGATCGACCATGTTACCACCCGCGATAGGTTTACCGTCGTACACGAACTCGCCGCGGTCGTTCCATCGACACAACGGGTCGGTTTTCATTTTCTCGATCAGGAGATGGGCTTTCCCTCTCAGAGTTTTCGGCATGCTTTCCACGATCTCGCGCTCTATACCGCTTAACGTTCTCTATACCACTGATCTAGAGACGCTACTGACTACGTTATTATAACGCTGACTACTCATTCTTACACTAGAGGCGCTACTCTGTACTTTATTTTAGCGCCTAGTCACAAGAGGTCAGCACTACTGTTTGATTAATAGGTTTTTGCACTTATATGAACCCGCGGCAACTTTATAAAAGGGTTCAAAGAAGCTATTAATCAAACTGTTTTTATACTTTTTTTTATAAGTAGGATGTCAGCAAGCAATAAAGATAAGAGATTTTTTTAAGTAGATTTTTATGACAGGTCATTCATCATTTCTTTTTTATAAGTAGGAATCCAAATGGAATCACTGATCCAAAACCCTTTGATGTCCTTTGATCTTTATGCCGTGCACAGGGCTGAGATGTACATAACAACTACTACTGCACTACAGAAGACAAAGAGCCGACATCATTCAAACTTTCAAAATTATCAAGGGACTCGACAAAATCGACCAGGATTGTAAATGCCAACTATGTCCACAAAAGCAGATGTACCTAAAAGCCACTGGGGTCACAGAGAAAAACCAGTTACACGGACATCAACAGGAACCAGACATTCTTTCCTCTCCACTCGTGTAGTAAGATCCTGGAATGCACTATCAGATGACACAGTCCAAGCACAGACAATCAATCATCTGTAGTCCCGCGTCCAAAGAGATCATCCAGACCTCTACAACTTCACATACTAACACACACACGCACGCACGCACGCACGCACGCAATCGAGGCAAACTGTAAAATACAAGATAAAGACCAAAAAAAACAATAACGCCAACAGCAACAACAATAGCAGCAAAATCAATAGACAATGGAATACCACTACAGAAAACTAACCTTGAGATGGTCTAAGTGCTCAAATTGGACAATTACTCACCGTTCTTACGGTAAGAACTTAAGGTAAGAACTTTAATGCGTAAAACCAAAAATAGATATTTGTACAGCAGCTAAGAGAATTGCGAACGTTTTAATAGAAGCATGAATATTAGCACATATTTAGTTTATGATATTTAACAAGATTTAACAAGATTGCCACCCAGGGAATTAACTCTAGGTGGCAGGTGGACAAGGAAGCTCTTTGGCTTATCGAGAGTCCGACCCTTTTATCTATGTGTATCCCGCCGTTCTGAGGTATGTGTCGATTTTATTTTTAAACATATTCACGTTCCTAGCACCCACACAATCAGCAGATAATCTATTCCATTCATTTACAGTCCTTTGTGAAAATGAGAACTTTCTTATATCTAATCTACACTGGTCCTTTTGCTGATGTAACTTCATGTCTCCAGTCCTTCTTAACCGAGAACAAAATATTTCATTCATTATTTTAAACACGTCTATCTGATCTTCTCTCAATCTCCTGGTCTGTAGTGTTGTTAAGCCGCTTTTTTTTGCATATTTCATAACTAAGATCCCCCAGTTTTGGTATAATTTTAGTTGCCCTCCTCTGCACTCTTTTTAGCATATGTATGTCATTCCTGCGATATGGCCTCCACGCTTGAATACAATATTCTAAATGAGGCCTAACTATTGTTTTGTACAGCGGTATTATTAGCTCTTTTTCCTTATACGTTATGTTTCGCCTAATTAATCCAATGATTTGATTTCCCTTTGAAGCTGCAATTCCGCACTGCTCTGAAACCTTCATTTCAGCACTAATGGTTAACCCTAAGTCTTTTTCTTTTACAGTAGTACTTAGTACAGTACCCCCCATTGTATATTCTACCTCTTCGTTCCCATGTCCTGCGTGGAGGCATTTACATTTCCCAAAATTGAACAGCATTTGCCACTTTTCAGACCATTTGATCAACTTGTCAAGATCATCTTGTAAATGTTGTCTATCTCCATCACTTTTAATCCTTCTAAACACTTTTGTATCATCCGCAAATTTCAACACCTTGCTTGTTATTTCATCATCCAAATCGTTTATATATATTAAGAATAATATAGGTCCTAATACTGATCCCTGTGGTACCCCACTCAATACCATTTCCAGTTTGAAGCCTCCCCATCAACTACTACACGTTGTCTTCTGTCAATCAGCCATTTTTCTATCCAGTTTATTATACCATTTCCTATGCAATCAGCCTTTAGTTTAAGCAGTAATCTTTGATGTGGTACTTTGTCGAAAGCTTTTGAAAATCTAAGTAGACGATATCTACTGGTGATCCCTCGTCTACCCACTTAGTGATGTCTTCCAAAAAACATAACATATTTGTTAAGCATGGCCTCGCTTTAAAAAAACCAAGTTGAGATGGGTTTATCAAGTTATGTTTAACAAGAAAATTCACTTTAATTAGTCTTTCTAATAATTTGTAAATCACTGATGTTAAACTCACTGGTCTATAGTTCTCTGACTTGTTTCTCGAACCTTTTTTAAATAACGGTATAATGTTTGCCTCTTTCCATTCTAAAGGAACCACTCCCTCTTCTAATGACAAATTGAAAACTGTTGCAAGCTGTACGCTAATTTGTTCTACAATTTCCAATAGTAGTTTGGGCGGAATCCCATCCACTCCAGGTGATTTATTTATTCATAGCCCTTATTTTCTTAGCTACCATTTCCGGGGTTACAATTAATTGTCCTAAATAGTCTGAATCTGCCCCCTTGAACTTAGCCTCTGGAACTGGCAGTGAACTAATGTCTTCTCTGGTAAACACTGAACTAAAGTACTCATTCAGGTCTTCTGCCATTAAAAATCCCTCTGATATTATATTTCCAGCACTATCTTCTAGAGGACCTTATCTTGAACTTTCTGTTTGCTTCGAACATATGCATAAAAACTCTTGCTGTCATGTTTTATATTACTAGCTAATTGTTGTTCATAGCTTCTCTTTGAACTTCTAATTTCAGCTGTAGCTTGGATAAGTGCTTCTTTATAACTGTTGTAGTCTTCATCATTTCCAGTACATCTATTTAACTTCCACATAATTTGTTTATACTTAATTTTTCTAATGGTTTCTTTCGATAAGTGTTTCTTTTTGGACCGTTTCCCTTGTTTTTTTAAGGGTACAAATTTATCGACTATGCACTTAATTTCACTCTTTAATATATTCCAGCATTCTGTTGCTGTGTTATTTTTCAGTGTGTTATTCCAGTCTATCTTTGCTAAATATTTTCTCATGTCCTTATACCTTCCTTTGTGGAAAGTTCTCCTATACTGCTTTTTACTATTCCTTTCTGATTTTACTTTGATGGTTAAATGTATCTGGTTGTGATCATTATTCCCAAGTGGCTCACATATCTTGACATTGTCAACTAATTCATTATGTGAGGACAAAACTATGTCTAACACATTCTCACCCCTGGATGGTTCTAGCACATGTTGAGAAAGGAAAGTATCTTGAACTAAAACTAAAAACTTGTGGTCCTCACTCCCCATACTCCGTAGAGATTTCCATTGTATATGCGCGTGGTTAAAATCCCCCATAATAATACAGTCCCGTTTGCTTACTTCCCTTATAGCGTTTTGTATTTTTTCATTCTCTTCTATGCTTATGTTTGGACTTCGAAAAACTAACCCAACTGTTAACGTTAAGTTTCCTGTAACTATGTTACACCAAACAGCTTCTTCGCAATCTGCTTCTCTTTCTAATTTATTTCATAAGCCTGGATAGATTCTTTAATATATAAAATAACTCCACCTCCCTTTCTTCCTATTCTGTCTTTCCTAAACATTACATATTCTGTCGGTCCCAGTTCGGCATCTGATATATCGGCGGTGGTCCAGGATTCGATTATACCTATTATGCGAGGGTCTATATCTTTTACCATAATGTTTAGTTCATTTCTTTTGTTTACTATACTCCTTGCATTTAAACAAACACATTTATATCCACTTCAGAAGAGTTTTCCAGACTGTTCTTTGCTGATTTGTTTGTGCTGCTTTTATCTATGCCTCCATTTTCAGGCTTTTCTGTGAGTCCCCCCTGCGAATCTAGTTTAAATAGATGCAACCTGCCCCACTTTCAACAAATTGCAGCAGGTTCTCTGACAAAACTGTTGCACCCTTTCCACTAAGATGGAGGCCATCTCTCATGTACATATCCCCCCCCAACAAAATATCCCCATAAACCTGTGAATTACATCCCCTCTTTTTCACACATCTGCTCAACTAGTGCGTTGATCGCCATCCTTTTACAGTTTCTATACGTTGCCCCCCTTCCTCCCATTACTGGCAAAATTCCTGACAGAATAATCTGTTCAACTGTTGTCTTCTTTAGCTTCCTCACTAACTGTCTATACTTCTGTACTATCCCAGTTGTTCCTTCCCTGTCTGCATTATTTGTTCCCACATGTACCAGTATAGACCCTCCCTTGCCATATCCCAATACCTTCTCTACCCTGTCAGTCACATGTTCAATCCTAGTCCCCGGTAGACAAACAACGACGTCCTTCTCCTCGCTCAGTGTCTTGTCCGTCTTTCTCATAATGGAGTCGCCCATAAACACCCTCTCTTTCCTCATTGCCCCCTCAATCACTGCCTTAAAGTAGCTCCTTCTTCGGTTTGCATCTGTCTGGTTGTTGTCTTTTCCCCCTGTCGTCTTCTCTCCTGTCACATTCTGTTCTGATCCATTCTTTCCTGTTGCTTTTTCTCTTGTCACCTTTCCTCTTTTCAGCATTCCTTTTATCGACTTCTCTTCTATCACATTTGCTCTCACTTCCTTTCGTCCCTTCATCTTTCCTCCCATCTAATTTTCTTCTCTCCTCTCCCAGTCACTTTCTCCCCTGTCACCTTCACGCTTGTCACGTTTTCTGTCGCCGATTTTCCAATTTCTTCCTCTCCAATCACCTTCCCTCCTCTCAATCTCCATTCCTCAGTTTTCTTGCCACTGCTATTCTCCTTCAGTCTTGCAGTATTCTCACTTCTCTCCCTGTTGTCTCTCTCCATTCGACCTGTCTCCTTGCTAATTCCCATCTCCATTCCCTTCACAATATCTGTCAACCTAACTATCTCCTTCTGCAGACACTCCACCTTCCAACACCCAATGCACTGAAAGGTGAATCCTTCCTCCATGGTTTCTGCCCATGACTTCCCACAGCCGGATAATGCAAAATCTACCAAGCTGTGGCAGTGATCGCTTTGCATTGACTTACCGCTTGCAAGACGCCATATCCCTATCAGAATTTATTTAATAACTTAACTAACTTACTACATAGTCTTTATAAAGACTGTTTCCTGTGTTCTATAGCACACTTTATGTTACAGATTTCAATTACACAGCCGACTATTTATCCTATCACGAAAGCTAACAATGCCGGTAGTGACCTAATTTAAATACAATCAATTACGTTTCGTTAGGCTGCTTTATTTATTTAGTTTACGCCGCCCGACTATCGCCCTTGCTTAATTTTAACAACAATGCTACCTA
>CM034537.1:7282447-7297447 GCA_020002185.1 Paraescarpia echinospica
TGTCCTGTAGCTGCTCTGTTTATTCAGCCATCTTCCATTCATTGACCAGTAAAGTGATTAGACTGGTCTTATCATTTACTTGGTTCAGAAAGTTCCTCCACCGTCTAACAATGTGTGAGGCTGTGATACTCTGTAGCCTATGTCCAAATGCTTCCCCTCTTTCTGATTGTTCACTGTTTACGATAGAGAGTTCCTTGTATGTGTCAAACACAACATCAATTCTTGTACTCTGACATTCATCAGTGCCATAGACAGGACTGATTTGGCCACCTCACCAAACGTAGTTGGGTCACCTCTTACTCGTTGGAGAAAGTTCAAGCCATCAACAACAGTTTCAGAATGATCTGGTAGCTCCTCTGCTACTGTCACATTTTCCTGCAGACAAGTAACTAAAGTTTGTTTGTCTTTCTTAACAACCCACCTGGTGTTGACAAAGCCCATGGCAAAGGTCCCAGGGGATGGAAAGGATATTCATCATCTTGAGATTGCGTCCTTGTGCCACCACAATGATGTGTGGAAAGCATGACATTTAAACCACATCATATCCAATTCTCATTCCACTGAGATGTATAGTAAATATTCCATAGTAGTTTGTGTATGGGCCCCCCATTAGCAATTTCATAGAAAACTTATTGTCGTGGATATTGGGATAGTGTGAAAAAGAGTGATTTCTCACAGAAAGCTGGGAGAGCTGCAATGCTATCACCTATTTTCCATCTCTAGGGATGTAGGCCTAGTCAAAAATCACTATGAGCATTCGTCCCTAAAAATGTACCGGTCACCCAAATTGTGGGTGCTGGCTCAAGACCTAATACAGGCAGAGTCAGTTCATTCCAAATACATGGTCTCTATATGTATTGCATTTGTGCATATACAAATATCGGATCGGCCACACAGCGTCAGACTTAACGCCCATCTGTTCAGAGACTCCGTGCAGTCGGACGAAATCACACTAAATACCGGAGCTCCGCTAGGATGCGTTATTTATCAAGTTCTTTGTTTCACTTTATACGAACGAAATATCGTGCAACTATCCAATACTTACTTTGGTCTGGTCAAATATGCATGTGCATTGGCCCTCGTTTTAAAGATGAGCTCTCTCTTTCTCAGCATTATCTCCCAATTGATTCGTTAACTTGTCAGTTTAAGTCCATGCAGCTTTCTTGAACTGAACTTAGCTAAAACTAAAGAGTTAGTCTTTGGAGGAGCAAGCATTAATAACCCAGAAGGTGTAATAGTCGATAACGTCAGTATCTGTACACTTTACTTTATCAAAGCTTGACGTTTTGTGAACATGTAGATTACGTGTACAAGAAAGCCCAGCAGCGTATTTTTCTCTTGGAAAAATAGAAAAGCTGTGATGTCAGTCAGCACATTCCTGAACTTGTATACAGGGGGTTGACAGAAAGCATTTTATAATTGAACTTAATAACTTGGTACGACAATGTCATAAGCAAGAATAAAATAAAACTCGCACGTATGTCAACTTAATTAGCAAACTGATTTGCCGCGTGATCAGAAACACTTCCAGGTTATATAATATTGCACTAAAAAGTAAAGGTACTCAAATATTATACGACCTTGTCCATCCTCTGAACGAAGCTTTCCAGAAACTTCCGTCGGGAAGACGTTTGAAAGTACCTTTAGCATGGAAAAAGCTCTGTTTAAGAAATCGCTTATTCCCTCTGCCAATGTAATCTTAAATGCTAGTTTCAAGTAAACTGTTTACAGAACATGTGTGGAATATTGTGTGATGAGTGTTTTGTAATTTTTTTCTATTTTTTTCTATTTTTACCAAAGGTTTAGTGCTGTATATGATGAGTTTTACAAATGTTAATGCTGGCCATAATGTGTTTTACCAATTTTATTACTGGCATTTCCATAAATATCTAAAGGAAATTTTTCGTTTTAATGCAATGTTTCAAGCGGACAATAAATATATTTAATGTTGAATGTATCCTGAATATAGGATGTCGTATTTGTTATTACCCCGCCCAATATTCTCGATATTATGATTCACACGACACTTATTCAGTCCCGTGCGTGTGCGTGCGTGCGTGCGTGCGTGCGTGCGTGCGTGCGTGTAGTGCGCATAACAGTATCATTGGTAGCTCAAAATATGTTTGATTAAATCTCTCTGTTACGTTGTCATGTTGAAATATGGTCAGGCTGCTGCAAATTGTCTACCCATACTCTTTCTGCCACATGTATGCACTAATCTAACAGGTCAGTCTTGTATACGACACGTCGTTGGTTACACACTGCTAAATTTTCGTCGAGGTTATACGGCGTGTCAAAGTCATGCATAACAAAGTGTTGACCAATCACTGCAGTAAAATTGAACGACTGTGTTTCGGACCAATTTGGAAGACGCGTGCTGAGAATGCTCTTGGAGGCTCAACACGAAACGTATTCAAGTAAAATTTCCAATGCTCGCGGATTAATGATAGGGTCCTAAAGTGGCGCACTTCTTTGTGTGCGTGCGTGCGTGCGTGTGTGTGACTGGGTGCCTGCGTGCCTGCGTGCCTGCGTGCCTGCGTGCCTGCGTGCCTGCGTGCCTGCGTGCCTGCGTGCCTGCGTGCCTGCGTGCCTGCGTGCCTGCGTGCCTGCGTGCCTGCGTGCCTGCGTGCCTGCGTGCCTGCGTGCCTGCGTGCCTGCGTGCCTGCGTGCCTGCGTGCCTGCGTGCCTGCGTGCCTGCGTGCCTGCGTGCCTGCGTGCCTGCATGCCTGTATGTGTGTGCGCAAGCTGCCGCTGATCATATAACATTATAAATCTTTATGATTCCTGTGTCCTTTCGTCTTCTTGTCTTCAGTTCATGTGCGCCAGGATGTAATAATTCAGCTTTCAAACCATAACAGTTCCATATATCTGGTTTATTGATTTCACCTCCGCAGGTGTGTAATACGACAAAATCCACACAAATGTAAATATATACTGGACGAAATATATTCTATATAGTATAGATAAATATATCGGACAGTTACGGTTCGCTGTGACTGGTTATAAAAAACAAAAGACCCATACGATTGAATATACAAATGTATGCACATCATTCATGAATACATGTAAATATAAAGTGCATATTTGCATACATAAATCATAATTATCAAAACCTGGGCCTGGCTACAAAAACAATATTATCAGCTGTAGGTTGTGACAAAAGATAACTACTTTTGTTATTATATTCGGCTTCAATTAAACACACATGTTACCTAACATCTCATCGTATAGACATTGCATTTAACAAAGTGCCAACTCAAAGTATAGTATACGTGTGCCGCCTGCACTATTGAATTATCTGTCGTGGAATTGCGCCCGATTCGACAGACCACATTTATGTACAAATGTGTATGTTGTATTGTCCTATGAAATAAAGTTCCTATGACATTATTACTGATTAGTTCGAATCAAGTTGTATTTCTAAAAAAGCGTCTTCCGGTATGAGTCACACAAATGTTAAATGAGATGGCACGCCTTGTCAGTTCTCATTAGCACTGTCGGTGTTCGCCAAGGACGTGGCAGGATGCATTGGATGTTGTCTGGTCCTCCTCGTTCTCCACTCATGCCTTACTCAGCACCGCACGTCTCCCAATAGACGTCTGCAAATGTAACGGGCAAATTATTTATGACCAATTTGCCCGTTCAAGATCTACACTCTCGTGCGTGAACGTACAGAAATAATTTAATAACGAGTTATGCGCCGTACATTTGCCAAACGTCTACATGTTTGGTGTTACATGATAATATTACATTGAATTAAATTAATGTATAATAAGCTATACCTGATGCTCTTAACTACAGAATGAAAGAACGATTTTAAAACAGAAATACTAATAAGCAGCTGTAATATTGACTACTAATGCACACCCGCAATTAAGCCTGTAGGTGGGTGGATAGGTTAATAACCACCTCGGCTGAAGCGGCCGCTTAACCGCACCATTTTGGTTCTAATTACTGATTACACTCACTTGCGAAGCGAGCATTCTACTTTTGAGCTAATCTTCCATCCACGTTATTCCATGCTCACGTGGTCAATATTTATATAGGTCTTTCTACAGATGTGAAGAGTTTGGCCCCTTAGCTGCCCCCTGAAATTTCTCGGGGGGGCAGACATATGGTTCTGACCCCCCATTAAATGTGAGCGTGAATGTTTGTTTTTGTGGCGAGCATCAATGGTGGGTTGGAATTAAAATTTTATGAGACGATTAATGTGTATTTTGTTGACTGTGAAAGGTGTGTGCAGTTGGAGGGTAGATATATTGTTTTCTGCCCCCTCCCCCCGTAATAGGCGGCGTGATGGTGAAACTTTTCCAAAGCAGCCCCCCTCCCCCTCCCGTCTTCTGATGTCATCATTTCAGTGGAGACAGCGGAGAGAAGCTGGAAAAGGTAAATTGACAGCAGCGGCGCGACGTAAAATTAAAACATTTTAACAGCGTGTTTGTTTGTTCGGATGTCACGAGTTCACAGCTGAAACAGCGGAGAAGCTGAAGTTACAGCGGGGAAAATTTTTCAAAGCATCGCCCCCCCCCCCTTCCCCCGTCTTCCGATGTCACAGTCGAGCCAACCGAGACAGCCACAAAGAAGATGTGAAAATATGCGGCGGCGAAAAATTTTCAGTGGTGCTGAAAGTCCATTAGCCTCCCTATATGAATTTCGTTCCCGCGTCACTGCTCTGTACAATACCATTGTAAGCCTATTGCTACACACTGGTGAATAAATCATGTATTAGCAAAACAATTGTGCATTAAATTCGGCCAATACACAGAACTACATAATATTATATATTATGACAATTATTTTCAGAAATAGATATAGGAATCAGTTTAAATGATTAACTAATGATATGAATAAGAACATTTAATACCATTAAGATAATTATTGTGCCTATATGAATTGTTATCATGTTTTCTTTATAATCCGGGGGCCCAGTATAACCCCGTTCCCACCTACCTGAAGTATGTTGAATAGTGAAATATGCGGGTAGGGATAGCTTGTAGTCCATGTCATTAACACAAGTCTTCTGGAATATTCTTTACGATGTTGTCATATAATAGACATGGAATTGTAACGTAATGACGTGATCATGCCTGAATGATCATGCCTGAACTATGATATAAATATATATATATCTTAATCCTTAGGTCATATAAGTGAGAACCTCCCATCTACGTAAGCCCGCCAGCCTATATTTCCCCTAGTTGACTCAACAATAATTTGCTTCCACTGCCATGACACCCACCAGAACAAGTTACAACAGACCGTCTTATGACACTCACCCTCTTAGCTTGGCTGATTTAGTCGTTGACCTAATTCGTAAATGTTGGAATAATGTCGCTTATACTGTCCGATGGTCCATGTTGCATAGTCGCTTATTCTCCTTGACCGTTTACCGAACCTGAAATTAAGAGGAATTAAATTAATGTAATTGACAGTTGGGTTGATTTTAGATATCAGTACATGGCAACTGAGCGAGAGAGATATAATTAATTCGGACTCACATTATCCAGGATAATGTATCGCATACTAGTGCGATAGTGCGGCTGAACAGCTGGCAGTGGGGTCCGGACAACCTTTTTTTTTGGCAATTTTATATCCTTGAAATGTACCTATGAGGAATCCATGTGATACAACCCTCACATCCTTACAAGAGAAATGTCTCGCTCTCGTGGCGGTCTTTACACTGGTGGCAGCAACTCGTGTATTCTCATTTGACAGTAAGTTTATCGTCAACGAGAACACATGTAATGAGCATAGTAAACGAGCTGCACAATACAGACACAGCAGAACGACATGGCGTGTCCGATGATCATCAATATTTCATCAATTCAAGAACCTCAGAAGGGGTGAGGATTATATATATGCATATATATAATGTGGCAATATGGTTGGCGTTAAAGATTTGATTGATTCGTTACGTGTCAATTCAGAAATCGTGGCATCCCGTGATGAAGGTGGAAACTCAAGGAAGTTGGCTCGTTGTAAATTGTCTTCAAATGTTTCCGTAGAATGTTTCAGTAGTTGGTTCTGTTGTTGCCTTTTCTTTGCCTATCTATCGGGACCAGATCTTTTCACGAAAACATGACGAGTTTTAAGTATTCTTCAGTTTAACTGCTTCTGTTATGTGTGTAATGTTCTACAATGACTGGTAACCTCCATTGCAAGCCTGCATGTAAGACCGAGTTCTGCGTAATAATGGTAACCTCCATTGTAAGCCTGCATGTAAGACCGAGTTCTGCGTAATAATGGTAACCTCCATTGTAAGCCTGCATGTAAGACCGATTTCTGCATAATAGTGGAGGAGGAAGAGATGGAAGTCGAAAACATCGGGGTCATCACACATAATATTGATTGATGATTTAATAAGCAGCAACATATATTGAAAATTACATACATAGACTGTATACTGAAATGCTACCAACCTCACGCCAGCAAGCAGCATTAACACATATGCGAGGACACGGATATATATTCGACCTATTCCTCCAATACAGGCACACATACCTGGTTGGGTTCTGAATAAGACATGTGATATCCAGGTCAAATATGACTCCGAATAAAGGCAAAGGGTATTAGTGTCATTGCTGTAAAGACGATAACAATCTCACATTCTAAACATTTGTATATGATAGAATAATTGTAGTATAACAAATATATTACTTTTTCAGTTTGAAAACGTCACAAGGGTTTCGACGATGAACACCTTCCGCTACCACATCGCATCGATATTGTTGAATACCACTAAAGCACTGTGTTAAAATGGATTGTTGTAGATTACAATTAATATCGCAATGCTATTGGAGTGAAGGTTTGATACGACTTACAGAGTAGTAATTGGGACATACCTCGGTCTCCCGAGTATACTGTAGTAGTCCCTCAGTTCGCTCAGATACGCGTTCAGTTGCGCTTTCGTAGTGAACTTTATTGGTCGTTTCGGAGGCCCGTCCAATCTACCGCTTGATCGCAGGTTCACAAGTCTTTGCCCTGACGCGTAGCTTGTTTGGTCTATCACCAAGCTTAGTACCATACAAGCCAGCAACGCTGTCCTCTTCCAATTCACAGGCATATTTGGCCACACTGAAACCCGTTGAGTAAGTTTTAGTCGTTTTTTCCTGACATAAGTGTATGTAATGTTTTTAGTCTTTGAGACAATTTGGCGAATTTCCCGTGAAAATGCCAGAAGTAGAATACAAGCACTTATATTAGACACTACATAAATGGCCACAGAGTCATTTGTATTAAGAGCTGGAAAAGTGCAGTGCAATTACCTGTAGGTGGCATACTCATTGTACTTAAAAAAATACCCAATCATTTCGATTGTTTTGGTCCAATAGTGTGTGGAATACAGGCTTTCAAAGATGAGGGTACAACAAGAAGTCTTTTATGATTTTCGACTTTTAACACCATTGCTTTTATATATTATCCATGGCTATATAACTTTTGTTGCGTCTGTGTTTCAATATATATGCATGGTATTGTAACATGTATAGGAAAATCTTGGAAAAAATGTTTGAGGGATCATTTTACGTTGTCAAACAGAGTCTGACTGGTGTCGTCATCAGTGATAACATCATCCAGCCTACTTCTGTCGCTCGCAACTTTGGTGTGGCGTTTGACAGTGAGCTCAGCATGAAATCTCAAGTGTTAAAACCGTGCCTGGTAGCATACTTTCAAACACATCGGATTTGTTCCACCAGAAATAGTTTGACACAACATGCCACTGAACTCCTGATTCACTCCCTTGTCATGTCGCGGCTGGACTATGGAAATGGCCTCCTTTACGGTGTACCTGATCAACTACTGGACAAGCTGCAGAGAGTCCAGAATGTGGTAGCTGGCGTTGTGGTCAAAGTTCAATGTCCCTGTTACATGATTTGAATCTCGAGCGCCAAACTTTCAGAAAACCACGTGCGCGCGGCAAATACTTCGGGAAAACGGCTCCTACGTCATTGAGTTGGCAACAACTGACACAACATACTTTTCCCTACCCTCATGTCAGTAGCATAGCAATATGAATATTATTTAACAATTCTACACCATAACGACTATAGGGCCTATCAATGAACGTAAATTTCACATTCTCTCCGACCTTCGTCATTTTAAGAAGAAAAAACACCGAGTATTTGCGAGCGCGTTATGGAGTTTACGTAATGATGCTGTGTGTTTTCTAACATTTGGTAGATATTGCTATCACGACGGTCAACTATCAAGGCGACGGTCATTTTGCTAGTATTGACAGTAATGGATACATTTTCTATCAATACCTAAAACAATTCTTGCAGACGCTACTAAAATGTTCAATAACACTCGTTTTGCATGAACATTCATGATTAGGCACCCATGAGCCGGACACTGCGTGGTCCGATGAGCCAGTTCATGGGTGCCAATATTGACTGGTGCAATCCCCACATTTGTTTGCGTTCAATAGGTCATGTTGGTAGTGTTCGAAAATTTGTATATCGAAATATACAATTAATAAGATGGCGATCGATTGGTAATTAGCATATAACTTACACTTCTGAACATTCTTCAGGACAGTTCATTTGTGGAACGCAATGGCGCAGTGCTAGAGTGAACCCGGGTTCGAATCCTGTGCTGCCGCGTCGAACCTTGGGCAAGTTCGTTCACTTCACGTTGCTCCAGTTCACTCAAATGTATGAATGAGTACCTGGCTATGGACAGTGGTGGATATTTGTGTATGAACAGTCTAGTTAATTGCAGCGTGGTTGTGTACTTCCCAAAGAAGTCGAGATGATGTTCGATTGAACAGGTCTGCCAGGGAGTAAAGTGTAAAGCGCTTTGAGTAGTCCTAAGGACTGGATATTGCGCTATATAAGAACTTACCTTTACCTTAATTTCTATGCAAATGGGTTCTTTTAGTTATATCCAAACGTGAATTGTTACCTTGTAGGGGCTTTCGTCGATGTGACACACCAACTTCTTTAGTACATGTGACGTATGACGTCATCGTATATGTGAGATAGACATAATGAAAGAGAAATACACGAGGAGCGAGAAAAAAGATTAATGTCAACCATCAACAAAAACCGCCCTCACAGACCACACAACAACACAAAATCATATCAGACTGGGAAAATAGTGGGCAAGGAAGCCAACAGAAGAACACGGCAACTAAAAGAAGCCACATGGATCAGAAAGGCCAGGACACCAATTAACTGAGACGGGGGAATTACGAACTATCTCACATGTACGCTGACGTCATGCGTCAAATGTACTGAAGAAGCTGGTGTGTCACATCGACGAAATTCACGTTTGGATATGTCTAAAAGAAACCATTTGCAAACTTATAACTTAGTTTTACATAATTATTATTAATTGCAAACGTTCGCTGTGCTGTATTATACCCTAGCTAATTGCTTACAGACCGGTTAATGAGCTATAAAAGGGAACAACATTAATTAAAAGGTTCCTGTAAACATGGAACGCGACAACATCGTGTAGAGACACATAAGTGATAATAACCTGTTAAATAGACTGTGTGGTGACTTACAATGTAACTTAATTTTACGTAACTGACATTTATGCAAATATTTGTAGAGGCATATTTTCCTCAAGAAGAGAATTAATGCATGACATGCAGGTATTGTAAAGCCTTAAAGTCATATTTTAATTTGAGTGATGATGTTTATTGTAATACAAATCACATATAACAAAATCATTGATATGTCTTAAATGTAAAAGTGTTGTTGTGGCTCAAGGAACCCGCGTGGTGGCTCAAATGACTCCACGGTTGGGGGTCCGAATTGTGTAATATTTTCACACATTTAAAGACCCTTTTAGAGGACATACATATTTACACGATAGTGCAATTTTACTGTTAAAAACTATATTACTTTTTTGGAATTATCGGTTAAAACATGAACAATGGTTTTGTATGATTTTTCTATTTGCTAAACACGAATGTTGGCTCCAACATTCTGCAAGGTCCAGTGCTGATGCTAAGAAAATTCACCAGAAAATACCCAACGTACATGCTAGAAGATTTGGTGATATATTGTCAAATGGTGTAATATTTCAATTGAGCTAACGCAAAGAGGGAGCATATTTCAAAAGAGTTGGTGCAGGAACAAAACAGCCCCAGTTCCAGTGTTAATGTTGACTCTAGGAACAAAATGTAAGTCAGCACTAGGTGATCGAAACTGGATAGGCTTTCTTAAAGCAGTAAGCAATTTATGTAAATATGATAGGCGAGCAACAAATTACCATTAAACAAGATCACCATCAAACGACGAATGTTCAAAACTACGCTACTCCACAAAAGGTCTACACTTACAATGGTTCCGTAGCCACTTTATCTACATACTAGGCCATGTTATTACATACCATGTGAACGCGTATTGTATCCCCGTTAAAATACGGTATGTCATGGAGTTATAAAGTGGTACTCTAACTGTGGAGTGCAGGTTAAACAAGGTCACCGTCAAAAGAAGAATTTTCGAAATTATGCCTTTCCGCTGATAGTAGGTTAGCCAACATGTTATGTAATACTTTTAACTGCATTTTTGTTAATGACAGGAATGCTTGCTAGATCCATCACACAATGGATGAGAACATATGTGTATGTCGATGCCACCCTCGATTTTGAAGGATATTTGAATGTCACAATCACAAACTTGTGTCAAAATATTTGTATTAATTATTTAACATCTTCTTGTACAAACCGTTGCATAAAATCAAATATTTTATTATTTGTATATGTATTGTTTGTTTGTTTGAACTTTGAATTTACTCATAAATATATGGGATAACCTAACATTAAAACGTGATCTTCTCAAATGTGTGTATTGCGTATACCAAAGTTGTTTACACACCCAATTATTCTTTGTAAGGCTGTTTGTATATATTCCTATTGATACAATATGCATATTATTTATTGCTGCACATGCATTTAGTCATTAACATGACGTGAAAATCAAAGAACTTACCCAACATGTAGTCAGGATGTTGAAGAAGAAAGGTGGCCATCGCAGATTAGAACTCTACTCGCAACACAGTCGACCAACAGTCAGATGTTTTGAGGAATCCAAATTTGAGAATCTGGTTGACATACGTCGAAACGTGGAGATAAAGTTGTACAGTATCAGACCTGAGACAATTGGTAGCTATATATATAGAATCTTTCGCTGCAATTATACATTGGCTAACCATTTACGATCATAAAAACTATGCCCTCCCGATAGAATCTTTCTGGCAGATGTGAAATACCCCGAGAAGAAACCATCAGAGGTTCATGCTGTATTTATTAAAGGAAATGTTTTGAAGAAAACCAAAATGCCCTTCATCCAAATTCCAGCTGATCAGCCAACTGAATTGATGTGTTTATTATACAAGATGCATAATGGAATCATCGGCCTTACAAGGGACGATCAAATCAGGGATACGTCTGGTCAGAACGATTACGAATGTCACAGTACTCAATATCCATCCTTTTCAATATGGAAGGCGACGAGGAAGAGACCACGTTCAACTGCTCTGATGGTATCCGCCGCGGTTGAAACATGGAAACGTGACGCTGATGACCCAAAGAAGTTTGTCACAAAGTTCTTGATGTGTTCAGAAGAACTGACGGAGAATATGGTCACGAACGCAAGAGTGGTGGCCTTTTAACCTCTGTTTTTCCTCCCTGTCGACGGAGTTGCTTTCCTGTCAAGCGTGTGTATGTCAGGAATATAGTCGCTGACTCCATACAGGAGCCTACATCAGAAACTGGATTGACCCGCAAAATAACGACATGCCTTTAGTACAGTCAATAGTCAACTCATCTAACAGCTACAAATAGCAGGTTATCATCACTGTGAAGCAACGACTGGTTGAAGAAACTACATGGTTTCATAACGCACCGAGGAAGCAACGTTCATAAACCTTTGCAACTACACAATGTACAAAACACTACCAACATTGACAGAAAGCTGCTAAAGCAATAGGTCAACGGTGTCACCACTTGACGAATAGTGGAAATGGCGAATACCATTAAGCTACATTGTAGGAGGTGACATGAATTCAACACCAGAGGTATAGCAGCTCAGTATTTTGGTAGGGTTGGACTTCGTACACCGTTGGAACTTCCAGAAACAACCTGAAAGATTTACACAACCTGCGAATGATAACCTGCTCAGCTTTCACGCACTAACATGAATTCAACATCAGCCTTTTGTGGTCATATGAAGAAATCGAGCTTGCAAAATTTCCAGAACCAACCAGCTCCTTGTCAAGGGAATTTGGTTACAGGCAGATTGTGAATATATAGCTATACCAGCTCATATCGACACATACACGAGGAAGAAGGTATCAGAATGTTTGAGTGAACGCGGCTATCCCCTATTGTAGATATCTGTGGATGCCACTAAAATACATGGCAGCTCGGCGAACTGGATCAATCGTTTTTGTAATACTGATGATATCATTATGCATCCTGCATGTGCTAGTAACTGGCTCAGTTGCCTGATCAGCAGGCACTTGGTTGAAGCGCCTTTTGGTTTTCTTCACAACAAAGTATCCTTTAATGAATACTACACGAGCTTCTGTTGCTGTCTTCTCGGAGTGTTCCACGTCTGCCAGAGAGACTGTACCCCACCTGAAGGGCATAGCTTGTATGGTCATATATGATTAGCCAATGTATAATTGCTGCGAAAGGTTCTATATACTTGCCAATCGTCTCAGGCCTGATGATGTCCAGCATGATCTCCATAGTTTCCACGTATGTCAATCAGATCCATAAATTAGGATTTCTCCACGAGATGTTGAATTGTCTCGTTCCTCAAAACATTTGCCGGTTTTGCGAGTAGAGTTCTAATCTGCGATTGCCACCTCTCTTCTTCAACATCCTAACTACATTTTGGGCAAATTATTTGACTTTCACGTCGTGTTAATGACCAAATGCATGTGTAGTAATAAATGATATGCATATTATGTCAACAGGAATATATACAAGCAGGCTTACAAAGAATAATTGGCTGTGTAACCAACTTTGGTGTACGCGATAAACACATTTGAGAAGATCACGTTTGTATGTTAGATAGTAGTATAGTAAGTACATAAGAAGGTACGTTGGATCGGATCGGAGCAAGTGCCTATGAGGTCACTGCGCATGCGCAATGGTGTTGTTTGTTGTCGGATAGGTGTTGAACCATTTTTTTCGGGGATAGCGCTCCCTGGCGTTTACATTTAGAACTAAAAAATACGTAAAATAAAAGGTTGTTCGGAATGTGTTTTATAATTTGTTAAGCCCTTCTAACATCACTTACGTTAATGAGGTAATGGCGTAGGCGCTTACGTGTTCTGTCCTTATTGGTCAATCGTACCGTTATCATGCCATTGTTCATATTCCTATATATGCGCGGTGCTCTCCCAACCGGATCGTCATTCGTATCACGACGACACCATGGCTAACATCATGTTGACCCTACCCTACTACCGGTCTCTTGCAGTTCTCTAATGTATAAACAGAGTAATAATAATAATAATAATAACACTTTATTTTGATACCGTCAAATCCGGGACGGCTGCCCCGTTCACGGGTGTGTACACGCATTACGCTACGTGAGTACTACGTGATACGGTAGCGCCCCCTAGGTATAGAAAAATGTTGCATAATAAAACGGTCGAAACTCTCTCGGAAAACTTTTGTGCGATGTGCGCGACAACTACTTGTGGACACCGCGACTCCTGAAACAATTGCGCGATAACTGCCTTCTTTACCGTTGTTATTTTAAATTACAAGCAAGGGATGTGCGCGTCATTATTCTCATGAATATTATTGATAATAGTTGTGATTTCAATGGTTTACACATGTGACGTCACGAAACATTGTATATTTTTGATTGGCTGCCTGGTGCCGTGATCACGTGATTGTCAGAAATGGTATTATAAGCCCGTAGCGGCGAACAGGTCGTCTTTTTTTACCACGACAGCGTTGTAACTAACATCATATTGAAAACACCCAACTACCACACTCCTGCGGCCTTCAGCGACAGCGATGTAGACGAACCGTGTTGCCGACCATTCGCGGCATCTGTCAACCTACCACCGTCACCCGCTGTCAGCTGACCACTATCACCATCTGTTAACCGTCACCGTCTGCCAGGTCATCACTAGCACCGTCTACGTCAGCTTCTACTATCAACATCGCCGCTACCGTCGGCGCTGACACTACACTAGACACGGCAATCGGCGCAGACACTACAGTATACATGACCGTCGACGCTGACACTACACAGGACACGATAGACTATGTGGCGTCCATGCTGAAAAAATTAGTTTGCACGTTACGTGGCAGAAATCATTAGACAATGCGTAAAAACCGATTGTGAGGCATCTGAGATAGATGACTTCAGTCAACTCCATCATCGTTGTCGTTTATCCGATCATATTTTCATTGATGTGTACTTTAGCCATGCCATAGAGCGTATCGATGCAACGTTGGTTAAATAAATTGGTTGAATCCTATAGTGCTTGCAGGGTTAAAGATACTCAATCCAGAGTCAGTTAGATGAGGACTCATTAAACATTTTAAGCACGATTTAAATTATGCAAACTGGGACATTGTAATGAACGAGTCAAACCCTGATTACGCGTTCTCGCGCTTTATGCAGATACTAAGTAATACTTATAACGATGCCTGTCCAGTAAAAATGACAACGTATTCAGACGTATTAAGACAAAAAAGAATGATAAACCTTGGTTATCAAGAGGGCTAAACAACGCTTGCCTAAAGAAGAATAACTTGTACTTAGCGTTTCTAAAAAAATAGGACAGAATTAACAGATAGCCGCTACAAAAATTACAAAAATAAATTTACAAAATTATTACGTCTAGAAAACAAAAAATATTACAAAAAAACTCGACGATTGTAAGACTAATATAAGAGAAACTTGGAAAACTCTTAACAGCATAATAGGTAAAAGAAAATCTGATACCACATATTTGAACAAGTTTCACGTTGGTGAAAACCTAGTAGTATTAGAAAATAAAGAAATAGCTAAT
>CM034537.1:7302447-7317830 GCA_020002185.1 Paraescarpia echinospica
TATAAAAGTGGTGGTAGGAGACTTTAACGCGAAGTTGGATGGAGACAGAAGAGACATTTATACTACGGTTGGACCTTACGGTTCAGCTGGATATACGAATGATAACGGTGAACGATTGCACTCGATGAGCAGCGCCAGTGGTATCAGCATTGGCAACACCTTCTTCAAACATAAACACATCCACAAGAAAACCTGGATCTCGCCAGATGGCAATACAACGAATGGGATTGATTACATCTGCATTGGTAGTAAATGGCGTACATCTCTACAGGACGTCCGAACCTATAGAGGGGCAGATGTTGGCTCTGACCTCAACCTTGTGATTGGTAAGATCCGATTGAAGTTAAAGAGATTCAAGACGGTGAAGGCGGTCAGGCCATATGGGACAGATAACTTAAAGAAGACAGACACATCAAAACAATTCTACGAGGAAACTAAGAACAGATTCCAAGCGCTACAACACTCAACCGACTTAGAAGAGCTATTCCTTCAAGCTGTAAAGGAGAGCGCGAATGTAGTGTTAGGAAGGAGAAGAGGGTCCAACAGAGAACAGTGGATTACTGAAGACTCATGGAAACTGATTGATAAAAGGAAGGATGGGAAGATCAGAAGAGATCAAGCAGCTAGAAACCTCCAAAAATAGAGATCATAAGATGAGGAATACAGTAAACTGGACAAGGAAGTAAAAAAAAGAGCTGTTGGACAGATAAGATGAAATGGTTAGAAGAGAAAGGCAAAGGAGCGCAAACAGCAGCAGAACGGAATGACTCAAAAACGCTGTTTAGGACTGTGAGAGAACTAACTAGCGCAAATAGCAATTCCAACATACCAATAAAAGACAAAGATGGCATAGTGCTTCTAACAAGCGAGGAACAAGGCACGAGGTGGATCGAACACTTCCGAGAAATACTAAATCAATCAACACCTACCACACTCTTCAACTTCGAACAGGAACCAAACACATATGAGCTCGATGTCACCTCCAATAACATCACCAGGGCAGAAGTTTCCAAAGCCATCGATAGCCTCAAGAACAACAAGGCAGCGGGCCTCGATGACGTATCGGCTGAACTATTGAAACATGGCAAGGACGGGGTTGTAGACGAGTTAACCTACTTGTTCAATCTGATCTGGTCTGAGGAGGAAGTCCGTGATGACAGGAGACGAGGAGTGATCGTGACGTTACCAAAGAAGGGGTGCCTGAGTGACTGCAATAACTGACGAGGAATAACATTGATGTCAGTACCTGGAAAGGTGTTCTGCAGTGTGATCCTAAACCGGCTGATGACAGCAGTTGAACAACACCTACGGGAGGAACAAGCTGGTTTTCGAAGAGGAAGGTCATGCTGTGAGCAGATCTTCACATTGTGAAACATCATCGAGCAAAGCAGAGAGTTCAGATACCTCTTTTAGTTAACTTCACTGACTTTAAGAAGGCTTTCGACAGTGTCCACAGAGATTCGTTATAGCAAATCCAAATCCTGAAGATGAAGTTGGTTAATTCACAATTACCACAATTCCAGTTGCCAATGTGAGGACTCATTAAATACTAAGTAAAATAAAAAATGTAATGTCTTTGAAACACCGTATACATAAACATAATACTCTTGTCAAATGATGTATCAAATATGAACCCTGTTCATTGCGAACTCATGTCACTAAGCCCGCTCAAACATTTTCATTCGCGTGTCACAAAGCAACCAGCCCGTCAGACGTTGCTGAATAAGTTCTTATATTGCTCAGTATCCAGTTGTTTGGACTGCCCAAAGCGCCTTACACTTGACTCCCTGTTCAATCAAAACCGTCTCGACTACGCTGTCATTAATGCACGAAGAGAGAGTCCCCCCCAGATTAGACCTTTTTCAACAGCACCACCACCACCCCTACCCCCAGCCCCCGACTTCCGATGTCATCAGTCGTGTCAAGGCAGAGGAGAAAATGAAGTCACGGAGAAGCTGAAGTTACGCCGGTGTAAGATAGTAATTCTACCCCCATAGTATATTACCCCCCCCCCCCGATCGCAATACTATAATAGTATCGTCATCTCTCCTGTGGTAATTTGACCCCCATATATCTCAGTCACCGTATGGTGTCGCATTGCATGTAAGTAGTGTTTTGTATAATAAAACGTAACTTGACTTTAAACTGCTTTAAAAAAGAATTCATGCTTAACTTGCATCGCCTCAATATGTCTCAACCAACCAAAGAGTGGGATTACAACTACTATTTTTATGATGCTATGACCCTCTCCCGATGGGATTGATTCACGCCCACACGCACGCATGCACGCACGCACGCACGCACACACGCACACACGCACACACACATGTGTCTCGCTAGGGGAACTTCCGGTGGTGAATTGATTTGAATTTGGTGCAGCAAACTTGCGAAAATATAAGGATATTTGATCAAGATAAGTGATATTATTGAGTGTATAGCATACATAACGTAATTATAGATATATATTAAGCAATATTTTTGGTAAAAAGTTAGCTAGAGGGAGTAATCTAGGGTAGATTAAAAGTAGGCGATTTGCGAGCGATAATTGGGGACGTTAATGTAATCGGAACGTTGTTTACAAAGTAGGTCACTGGCGAAGTTAACGTAACATGAACGACAATAGAATAGCGTTATTTGAGATAATCAATGTAGTTAGATGAGTAATTAAAACCTGAAATAACAACCGTTTAAAGTGTATATTGGTATACAGGAAACAGTCTTTGTAAAGACTACCTTGTATCCAAGCCTAACTTGAATACATTGGCATCGACATCGTAACTAGGTAAGGCACGGTGTGTCATTGTGTGTTAACAAATATAACTAATTATAACCTAAACAATCTGGTGTAAATTGTACACATAAAAGTCTTTTCAAAGACTATATAAAACTAATTTGAACACAAATAAATTCTGATATGGCACCTTGCAAGCGGCAGCTCAGGGCAAAACGACACTTAGTTTGCAACGACTGCCAGAGCTGGATGGATTTTGCGTTGTCTGGCTGTCCAAAATCATGGGCAGAGACCAAAGATGATGGATTCACCTTTCGGTGTATGGGGTGTTTGAGGGTGGAATGTCTGATGAAGGAGGTGTGTAAGTTGACGGATATAGTGAAGGAGATGGAGGTGAGACTCAACATAGAAATAGATGGAGCAGAGAGGGATGACGCAGAGAGAGTTGAGAATTCTACAACACAGAAGGAGCCGAGTTGTGACACAGAGACTGAAGAAAGGAGACTGAGAGGAGGGAAGGTGACCGGTGTGAAGGAACAAGAAATTAAGAAGACGGAGGGACGGAGGGAAAGTGTTCGGCAGAGGAAAAGAAAACGGGTCAGTGGGGATAGATCAACAGGTAGTCAGACTGTAGAGAACGAGGGGAGACGCGACAGCGATACAGGTGGTGAAGAGGTAGATACCACAGAGGCAGTTAGTAAGACTGTGAGACAGAAGACTGATGGAAGAAGACAGAGTGTTCAGCAAAATACAGAAAACATGACAGGCGTGAAGGTGACAGGGGAAAAAGTGACCGTAATGAAGGAGGTAGCCGGGGAAAAGGGACGGGAGAGGAGAAGAAAATGTGATGGGAGGAAAGATGAAGGGACGAAAGGAAGTGAGAGTAAATGTGCTAGAAGAGAAGATGACAGGAGGAAAGGGGACAAGAGAAAACGCGACAGGAAAGAAGGGAATGGAAGAGAATGTGACAGGAGAGAAGATGGCAAGAGGAAAAGACAACAACCAGAAATATGCAAACAGGAGGAGCTACTCCGAGGCAGTGATTGATGGGGCTAGGAGAAAAGAGAGAGTGTTTATGGGCGATTCAAATCTGAGAAAAACAGACAAGACTATATGCGAGGGGAAGGACGTTGTTGTATGTCTACCTGGGGCTAGAATAGAGCATATGACTGAAAGGGTAGAGAAGGTATTGGGACTTGGCAAGGGAGGGTCTATACTAGTACACGTTGGGACAAACAATGCAGACAAAGAGGGAACAACTGGGATAGTTCAGAAGTACAGACATCTAGTAAGGAAGCTAAAGAAGACAAGAGTGGAACAGGTTGTTCTCTCAGGAATTTTGCCAGTAATGGGAGGAAGGGGGGCATCATACAGAAACTGTAAGAAGATGGCGATCAACGCACTAGTTGAGCAGATGTGTGAAGAAGAGGGCGTGGGATTAATATATTTATGGGGGTACTTTGTTGGGAAAGAAAATATGTACATGAGAGATGGCCTCCATCTAAGTGGAAAGGGGGCAGCAGTATTCTCAGAGAATCTGCTGAGATCTGTTGACAGTGGGACAGGTTGCATCTATTTAAACTAAATTCGCAGGGGGGACTAGCAGAGAAGCCTGAAACTGGAGGCATAGATAAAGACAGCAAAAATAATTCAGCAAAGAACAGTCTGGAAAACTGTTCTGAAGCTGGATATAAATGTGTTTGTTTAAATGCAAGGAGTATAGTAAACAAAAGAAATGAACTAAACATTATGGTAGAAGATATTGACCCTCACATAATAGGTATAACCGAATCATGGGCAACCACCGATGTATCAGATGCCGAATTGGGACTGACAGGATATGTAATGTTTAGGAAAGATAGAATAGGAAGAAGGGGAGGTGGAGTTATTTTATATATTAAAGAATCTATCCAGGCTTATGAAATAAAATTAGACAGAGAAGCAGATTGCGAAGAAGCTGTTTGGTGTAACATAGTTACAGGAAAGTCAACGTTAACGGTTGGATTAGTTTATCGAAGTCCAAACATAAGCATAGAAGAGAATGAAAAAATACAAAACGCTATAAGGGAAGTGAGCAAACGGGACTGTGTTATTATGGGGGATTTCAACCATGGGCATATAAAATGGAAATCTCTACAGAGTATGGGTAGTGAGGACCACAAGTTTTTAGTTTTAGTACAAGATAGTTTCCTTTCTCAACATGTGCTAGAACCAACCAGGGGAGAGAATGTGTTAGACATAGTTTTGTCCTCACCGAATGAATTAGTTGACAATGTCATGGTATGTGAGCTACTGGGGAATAGTGATCACAACCAGATACATTTTACATCAAAGTAAAATCAGAAAGGAATAGTAAAAAGCAGTACAGGAGAAATTTCCACAAAGGAAAATATAAGGACATAAGGAAATATTTAGCAAAGATAGACTGGAATAACACACTGAAGAATAAGACAGCAACAGAATGCTGGAATATCTTAAAGAGTGAAATTGAATGCATCATCGTCATATTTGTTCCCTTAAAAAAACACGGGAAACGGTCCAAAAAGAAACACTTATCGAAAGAAGCCATTATAAAAATTAAGTATAAAGAAATGATGTGGAAGTCATATAGACGTACTGGAAATGTCGAAGACTACAACATTTATAAAGAAACACTAAACCAAGCTACAGCTGAAATTAGAAATTCAAAGAGAAGCTATGAACATAAATTAGCTTCTAATATAAAACATGACAGCAAGAGTTTTTATGCATATATTCGAAGCAAACAGAAAGTTCAGGATAAGGTCGGTCCTCTAGAAGATAGTGCTGGAAATGTAATATCAGAAGGATTCTTAATGGCAGAAGACCTGAATGAGTATTTTAGTTCAGTGTTTACCAGAGAAGACACTAGTTCACTGCCAGTACCAGAGGCTAAGTTCAAGGGGGCAGAATCAGACTATTTAAGACAGTTAATTGTAACCCCAGAAATGGTAGCTAAGAAAATCAGGGCTATGAAGGATAATAAATCACCTGGAGTGGATGGTATTCCACCCAAACTACTATTGGAAATTGTAAAACAAATTAGCATACCGCTTGCAACAGTTTTCAACTTGTCATTAGAAGAGGGAGTGGTTCCTTTAGAATGGAAAGAAGCAAACATTATACCGTTATTCAAAAAAGGTTCGAGAAACAAGTCAGAGAACTATAGACCAGTGAGTTTAACATCAGTGATTTGTAAATTATTAGAAAGACTAATTAAAGATCACATGGTGGATTTTCTTGTTAAACATAACTTGATAAACCCATCTCAACATGGGTTTCTAAAAGCGAGGTCATGCTTAACAAATATGTTATGTTTTTTGGAAGATATCACTAAGTGGGTAGATGATGGATCACCAGTAAATATCATCTACTTAGATTTTCAAAAAGCTTTCGACAAAGTGCCACATCAGAGATTACTGCTTAAACTAAAGGCCCATGGCATAGGAAATGGTATAATTAACTGGATAGAAAAATGGCTGATTGACAGAAGACAGCGGGTAGTTGTTGATGGGGAGGCTTCAAACTGGAAATCAGTTTTGAGTGGGGTTCCACAGGGATCAGTACTGGGACCTATATTATTCTTAATATATATAAACGATTTGGACGATAATATAGCTAGCAAGGTGTTGAAATTTGCAGATGATACAAAAGTGTTTAGAAGGATTAAAAGTGATGGAGATAGACAGCATTTACAGGATGATCTTGACAGGTTGATCAAATGGTCTGAAAAGTGGCAAATGTTGTTCAATTTTGGGAAATGTAAATGTCTTCACACAGGACATGGGAACGAATATGTAGAATATACAATGGGGGGAACTGTACTAAATACTACTGTAAAAGAAAAAGACTTAGGGCTGACAATTAGTGCTGACATGAAGGTTTCAGAGCAGTGTGGAATTGCAGCTTCAAAGGGAAATCAAATCCTTGGATTGATTAGGCGAACTATAGCATATAAAGAAAAAGAACTAATAATACCGCTGTACAAAACAATAGTTAGGCCTCATTTAGAATATTGTATACAAGCGTGGAGGCCATACCGCAAGAAGGACATAGATATGCTAGAAAGAGTACAGAGGAGAGCGACTAAAATGATACCAAAACTGAGGGATCTTAGTTATGAAAAACGCCTAAAAGAATGTGGTTTAACAACACTAGAGACAAGGAGATTGAGAGGAGATCAGATGGAAGTGTTTAAAATATTGAATAGTTATGAAAATATTGATAGAAATATGTTTTTTTCAGTTAAGAAAGATAGAAAGACTAGAGGACACGAAGTTACATTAGTAAAGGAACAGTGTAGATTAGACGTAAGAAAGTTTTCATTTTCACAAAGGACTGTGAATGTATGGAACAGATTATCTGATGATTGTGTGGGTGCTAGTAGTGTGAATATGTTTAAAAATAAAATCGACACATACCTCAGAAGGGCTGGATATATGTAGATAAAAGGGTTGGACTCTCGATAAGCCAAAGGGCTTCCTTGTCCACCTGCCATCTAGAGTTAATTCTCTGGATGGCAATCTTGTTAAATGTTCAGTGGTCGTTATAAAAAGACCTCTCTAAAACGAATAATGATGACCTACACTATGTTTCCTCCGGTGAAGTTGGTTGCACAACAAAGATTGCAGTGATGAACTGTCATTGTACTAAATAATAATACAGAAAATATAGGGGGTTAAATTGTAGCGTTGGACGTATTGTACAGTGAGAGAATGGCAAGCACAACTTATGTCACAAAATTGGGGGAAACAATAGAGCATTTGTTAGCTAATGCCTCGCCCAATTCTTGGTAACGCGGTATTGTATTGTTTTATAGCTACGACACTGGTGTCTAACAAGGTGTCCGGGTGGACAGTGGTTGGACTGAGTGCATTAGATCCGTCCTCCTGCCACCAACAGAAAGCTGCAGGGCCTAGCACAGGTTGGCGTGCGTCCAAGGCATGAAACCAGATCGTTACTTGCAGACGGACTCTAGCCACATTTTGTTGGAACGCTTCATTTATGGGTGTCAGGTTGTCCAAAAAACATCCAGTTGGCGACGGCACACTGTCCTGATCTGAACAAACAAGCTAAGCTCATTGCCAATTTGTTTGGTTGTACAGTAACTGCACCAAGTGTCAAACAATTCGACTGCACCATGTGTCAAACAATTCGACTGCAACATGTGTCAAACAATTCGACTGCACCATGTGTCAAACTATTCAACTGCACAAAGTGTCAAACTATTCGACTGCACCAAGTGTCAAACTATTCGACTGCACCAAGCGTCAAACTATTCGACTGCACCAAGTGTCAAACTATTCGACTGCACCAAGTGTCAAACTATTCAACTGCACCAAGTGTCAAACTATTCGACTGCACCATGTGTCAAACTATTCGGCTGCACCAAGTGTCAAACTATTCGACTGCACCAAGTGTCAAACTATTCAACTGCACTAAGTGTCAAACTATTCGACTGCACCAAGTGTCAAACTATTCGACTGCACCATGTGTCAAACTATTCGACTGCACCAAGTGTCAAACTATTCGACTGCACCAAGTGTCAAATTATTCAATTGCACCATGTGTCAAACTATTCGACTGCACCAAGTGTCAAACTATTCGACTGCACCAAGTGTCAAATTATTCAACTGCATCAAGTGTCAAACTATTCAACTGCACCAAGTGTCAAACTATTCAACTGCACCAAGTGTCAAACTATTCGATTCGTGATGATGCCATTTCTGCACCAAGAACGCTGACCATGAATAATGGGTGCTTTTTAGCAGTGACGCTCAAGAGTTGTTCGCATTTAGACGCTGATGTTTGATGATAATAATATGTCTTATTCGTAACTGGTAGCAATATGTAATTTAAATTACAATGCATAGTTTTAAACAAGATTGCTCATATTCATATTCCAAACATAACATAATGTATCAGTTCTCACGAGGATTAGGCTAACGATCACCAATATTCAAATATATATGTGTGGCCCACTGACTTATTCCAAGTAATCTGTTTGGCCATCCATTCAACACATGATATTTACCCTTAAAACACCAATAACTCTTGAAATATGGGGTATTTAAAAACAATATAGGTCCAACCCCATGGGGCACAAATTAATCCCTGAACGTTTGGCGCGCGAAGGTCAATCCGTCTAAGAGGAAAACGTTAAGTTAATTTGCATGCATACATACAGTACATACATGCATACATACATACATACATGCATGCATACATACATACATGCATACGTACGTACGTAAGTACGTACATACATACATACGTTTCTTCGATCATAATTATATCAATTAATGATGGGCGAAAACATCCAACTACTAGTAATACTGAATAGTGAATGATGAACATAGCACATCGAATATAACAACTGCACTCGTCACCTGAATCTTGCATTTGCAAACAAAAACAATGTTATTCATTGTTTGCAGAACTGTACTCCCTCATGAATACCAGTTTGCAAATACATGACATTACTTTCTGTCAAGTTACTCATTTGATTACTTTTAATTGGTGTATATAATGTCCTTCCATTAAGGAAGAGGAAGGGAGATGTGCAATACCCAGTGAAATACAGAGGCATCACACTTCTTAGTCACACCATGAAGCTGCTAGAGAGGATCCTGGATGGGATGATGCGAAAGAGAGTAGAGCAGGCATTGGGTGAAGAACAACAGGGATTCAGAAAGGGCAGAGGGACGACGGATGCGATGTTTGCATTGAGACAACTGGTGGAGAAGAGGTTGGAGTTGCCAGGGAGAATGGCAGTGGGATTTGTGGACCTGGAGAAGGCCTACGACACAGTCCCAAGAGAGATGGTGTTGGTAACAGTGAGATGGATGGGAGTGCCAGAAGCAGAAGCCAGGATGGTGGGAGCAATGTATGGAAGAACAACAGGAAGAGTTGTGGCTGGATCTGGGATGTCGGAAGAGTTTACAGTTAGCACCGGTTTGAGGCAATGAATGCCCTAAGCCCATTCTTATTTATCATGGTGATGGAAGATCAGCACGAAGGAAAGATTATGTATGCAGACGATCTGGCCATAGTAGCAGAAAGCAAACTAGAACGACAAGACATGTTGGAGGAATTGAATAGTGTGTTCATGAAACACAGATTGAGAATGAGCCTGGAGAAACAGAAGTGATGTGGGTTGGACACCAGAGAGAGGAATTGGACATCATATTGGATGGAAAGGAAATTAAGCAAGTGGACAGCTCTGTGTACCTTGGATGAATGGTTACTGCGGATGGGCGTTCAGAGGTGGAGGTGCGACATCGAATACAAGCAGAGCGAATACTTGGAGAAAGGTAGGGGGAGTCGTGATGGACAGAAAAATCTCGAAAAATCTGAAATTGAAAGTAGGACATAGGATATAGGGAAAAGAGGAAGGCCACAGCTGAGATGGGAGAACTGCGTGAGGAGGGACATGAGAAGATCAGGGGTGGATGAAAGATGGAGAGAGGGAGCGATGGACAGAACACGTAGGAAGGAAAAGACACAGCGAGTGGTTCAGCTATACTGTACCTGACCCTCACCCCTGTACAGCAAGGAACAAGGAGGAGATCAACAAGTTATGAAGTGAATGTAATAAATAGTATGGAACTATTACTTGTGTCAGTTAAATAACTACTTTATTTTGTTCTCATTTAAATCGCTATTATATGAATACCCTTGCAATATAGTCTGTTTGATTAAGGTATTTTATGCTATGCGTTTATGTTATTTATTTATTATGTTATTCGTGTCTTAAATAATGTTCATTGTCCAAATTGATTGTAATGAATTCCATCGTATTAGTTAAATTAATAATAATATAATAACACTTTATTTTGACACCGTCAAATACGGGACGGTTGCCCCGTTCACGGGTGTGTACAAGCATTAAAATACTAAATAGCTTAACAATTTTATTAGTCCAAATAAATAATAAAATAATAATAACGATAGGTTATAAAATATGTTAAAACTGTAGAATGTTCCTCTATGTATATTATTTTAAATTATATTTACAAATTAAACTGCATTCGTTAAAAGTAATATTAAATGTGTGAAATAAAAAAAAACATTAATACCATGAATACTACAATGATAATAAACAATGAATACTACAATGATAATAAATAAGATAATATGTAATATGTGTGTTAAAGTCCAATGTCAGTCATGTAAAACCCATTAAGTGGAGAAGAACAATGTCTTTAGTTGTTTCTTAAATTGAGGGATATTGCCGTTGTTGCGCATGTTCATGGGAAGTTTGTTCCATAGAGTGGGGCCAGCACAAGCAAATGCACGGCGGCCGAAACGTTCTAATTTCACTCTAGGAACTTGCAGGAGTAACGCGCTTGCATAGCGTAGGGAACGGGGTGGTGTATATTGGTGTAACAGTGCCGCAAGGTACTCAGGCGTACCATCGTATAATGCCCTGTGCACAAGGACGAGTATCTTAAACTCAATACGCCTCCTAACAGGCAATCAGTGTACTTTCCGCAGTATTGTCGTCAAGGACTGCCGATCGCCCCGCCGAATCTGCATAACAATTCAAGCCGCAGACCGCTGAACCATTTCCAGACGATGCAGGTGACGATCGTTTATTCCGAAAAACATCGCATTACCATAGTCCGTGGACCAGACTCTTATATGCACTGGTGGTAACAGAATCTCGTATCTTTGCAATTACAACATACGTTCGCTACTTGTGACGCCATCGATAGATCAGTGTCAATAAAGAATCCGAGATCTCGGATAACGGAGGAGGTGTCAACTAACTGGCCACATATGTTGACGCGGCTTAACGATATAGGAGTACGCAGACTTGGCGAACGGATGACAATGGCTTCGGATTTGGTGTCGTTCATTACGAGTCTGTTGTCATGGAGCCATATTTTCACTTCCTGTATGCAGGCCTCCATACGTGCAAGGGCTTGTGTGTGGTCGGTTGGTGGGAAAGTGATGTAGCGTTGAGTGTCGTCTGCATATAGGTGGTGTTGAATTTTGTGCTGTTGTAGAAGTTTGGTTAAAGGTACGATATACTCGTTAAAAAGTATCGGTCTGGTAACAAGATTGCCATCCAGAAAATTAACTCTAGATGGCAAGTGAACAAGGAAGTCTTTTGGCTTATCGGGAGTCCAATACTTTTTATCTACGTGTATCCCGCCCTTTTAAGGTATGTGTCGATTTTATTTTTAAACATATTCACGCTACTAGCACCAACACAATCAGAAGATAATCTATTCCAATCATTTACAGTCCTTTGTGAGAATGAGAACTTTCTTATATCTAATCTACACTGCTCCTTTACTAATGTAACTTCATGTCCTCTGGTTCTTCTATCTTTCTTAACTGAGAATATCTATCAATATTTTCATAACCATTCAATATTTTAAACACTTCTATCTGATCTCCTCTCAATCTCCTGGTCTCTAGTGTTGTTAAACCACATTTTTAGGCGTATTTCGTAACTAAGATCCCTCAGTTTTTGTATCATTTTAGTTGCTCTCCTCTGCACTCTTTCTAGCATATTTATGTCCTTCCTGCTATAAGGCCTCCACGCTTGAATACAATATTCTAAATGAGGCCTAACTATTGTTTTGTAAAGCGGTATTATTAGCTCTTTTTTCTTATACGTTATGTTTCGCCTAATTAATCCAAGGATTTGATTTCCCTTTGAAGCTGCAATTCCGCACTGCTCTGAAACCTTCATATCAGCACTAATGGTTAACCCTAAGTCCTTTTGTTTTACAGTAGTACTTAATACAGAACCTCCAATTGTATATTGTACATCTTCGTTCCCATGTCCTGTGTGGAGGCATTTACATTTCCCAAAATTGAACAATATTTTCAATTTTTCAGACCATTTTATCAATCTGTCAAGATCATCTTGTAAATGCTGTCTATCTTCATCACGTTTAATCCTTCTAAACAATTTTGTATCATCCGCAAATTTCAACACCTTGCTTGTTATATCATCGTCCAAATCGTTGATATGTATTAAGAATAATATAGGTCCCAGTACTGATCCCTGTGGTACCCCACTCAAAAACTTATTTCCAGTTTGAAGCCTCCCCGTCAACTACTACACATTGTCTTCTGTCAATCAGCCATTTTTCTATCCAGTTTATTATACCATTTTCTATGCCATGGGCCTTTAGTTTAAGCAGTAATATTTGATGTGGCACTTTGTCGAAAGCTTTCAGAAAATCTAAGTAGATTATATCAACTGGTGATCCCTCATAGAAACCCATGTTGATATGGGTTTATCAAGTTATGTTTAACAAGAAAATCCACCATGTGATCTTTAATTAGTCTTTCCAATAATTTGCAAATCACCGACGTTAAACTCACTTGTCTGTAGTTCTCTGACTTGTTTCTGGAATTTTTTTTTAATAACGGTATAATGTTTGCTTCTTTCCATTCTAAAGGAACCACTCCCTCTTCTAATGACAAGTTAAAAACTGTTGCAAGTGGTACGCTAATTTGTTCTACAATTTCCAATAGTAGTTTGGGCGGAATCCCATCCACTCCAGGTGATTTATTATCCTTCATAGCCCTTATTTTCTTAGCTACCATTTCCGGGGTTACAATTAACTGTCCTAAATAGTCTGATTCTGCCCCCTTGAATTTAGCCTCTGGTACTTGCAGTGAACTAATATCTTCCCTGGTAAACACTGAACTAAAATACTCATTCAGGTCTTCTGCCATTAAGAATCCCTCTGATATTATATTTCCAGCACTATCTTCTAGAGGGCCGACCTTATCCTGAACTTTCTGTTTGCTCCGAACATATGCATACAAACTCTTGCTGTCTTGTTTTATATTACAAGTTAATTTATGTTCATAGCTTCTCTTCGAATTTCGAATTTCAGTTGTAGCTTAGTTTAGTGCTTCTTTATAAATGTTGTAGTCTTCGTCATTTCCAGTACGTCTATATGACTTCCACATCGTTTGTTTGTACTTAATTTTTCTAATTGCTTCTTTTGATAAGTATTTCTTTCTGGACCGTTTCCCTTGTTTTTTTAAGGAACAAATTTATCGACGATGCACTTAAGATATTCCAGCATTCTGTTGCTGACTTATTCTTCAGTGTGTTGTTCAAGTCTATCTTTCCTAAATATTTCCTCATTACCTTATATCTTCCTTTGTTAAAAGTTCTCCTGAATTGCTTTTTATTATAACTTTCTGATTTTACTTTGATGGTAAAAATGTATCTGGTTGTGATCACTACTTCCCAGTGGCTCGCATAATTTGACATTGTCAACTAATTCATTATGTGAGGACAAAACTATGTCTAACACATTCTCACCCCTGGTTGGCTTTAACACATGTTGAGAAAGGAAACTGTCTTGTACTAAAACTAAAAACTTGTGGTCCTCACTCCCCGTACTCTGTAGAGATTTCCATTGTATATGACCATGGTTAAAATTTCCCATAATAACACAGTCCCGTTTGCTAACTTCCCTTATAGCGTTTTGTACTTTTTCATTTTCTTCTACACTTATGTTTAGACTTCGATAAACTAACCCCACCGTTAACGTTGAGTTTCCTGTAACTATGTTACACCAAACAGCTTCTTCGCAATCTGCTTCTCTTTCTAATTTTATTTCATAAGCCTGGATAGATTCTTTAACATATAAAATAACTCCACCTCCCCTTCTTCCTATTCTATTTTTCCTGAACATTACATAGCCTGTTAGTCCCAGTTCGGCATCTGATATATCAGTGGTGGCCCATGATTCGGTTATACCTATTATGTGAGGGTCAATATCTTCTACCATAATGTTATGTTCACTTATTTTGTTTACTATGCTCCTTGCATTTAAACAAACGCATTTATATCCTGATTCAGAACAGTTTTCCAGGCTGTTCTTTGCTGATTTATTTCTGCTGTTTTTATATATGCCTCCAGTTTCAGGCTTCTCTGTGAATCCCCTCTGCGAATTAGTTGAAATAGATGCAGCCTGTCCCACTGTCAACAGATTGCAGCAAGTTCTCTGAGAAAACTGCTGCCCCTTTCCACTTAGATGGAGGCCATCTCTCATGTACATATCTTCCCTCCCAACAAAGTATCCCCATAAATCTACGAATCCCACCCACTTCCTCCCCTTACAGGCAAAATTCCTGAGAGAATAATCTGCTCGACTCTTGTCTTCTTTAACTTCCTCACTAACTGTCAGTACGTCTGTACTATCCCAGTTTTTCCCTCCCTGTCAGCATCATTTGTCCCTACGTGTACTAGTATAGACCCTCCCTTGCCATGCCCCAATACCTTCTCTACCCTTTCAGTCACATGTTCTATCATAGCCCCGGGTAGACAAACAACGACGTCCTTCCCCTCGCTTAGTGTCTTGTCCGTCTTTCTCATAATGGAGTCGCCCATAAACACCCTCTCCTTCCTCATTGCCCCCTCAATCACTGCCTCAGAGTAACTCCTTCTCCGGTTTGCATCTGTCTGGTTGTAGTCTTGTTCCCCTGTCTTCTGCTCTCCTGTCACAATACCGTTTGTTCCATTCTTTCCTGACGCTGTTTCTCTTGTCACCTTTCCTCCTGTCATCGTCCCTCCCAACTTCTCTTCTGTCACATTTACTCTCACTTCCTTTCTTCCCGTCATCTTTCCTCCCATTGCATTTCCATC
>CM034537.1:7318830-7359149 GCA_020002185.1 Paraescarpia echinospica
CCCTGTACAGCAAGCAAGGAACAAGGAGGAGATCAACAAGTTATGAAGTGAATGTAATAAATAGTATGGAACTATTACTTGTGTCAGTTAAATAACTACTTTATTTTGTTCTCATTTAAATCGCTATTATATGAATACCCTTGCAATATAGTCTGTTTGATTAAGGTATTTTATGCTATGCGTTTATGTTATTTATTTATTATGTTATTCGTGTCTTAAATAATGTTCATTGTCCAAATTGATTGTAATGAATTCCATCGTATTAGTTAAATTAATAATAATATAATAACACTTTATTTTGACACCGTCAAATACGGGACGGTTGCCCCGTTCACGGGTGTGTACAAGCATTAAAATACTAAATAGCTTAACAATTTTATTAGTCCAAATAAATAATAAAATAATAATAACGATAGGTTATAAAATATGTTAAAACTGTAGAATGTTCCTCTATGTATATTATTTTAAATTATATTTACAAATTAAACTGCATTCGTTAAAAGTAATATTAAATGTGTGAAATATAAAAAAAACATTAATACCATGAATACTACAATGATAATAAACAATGAATACTACAATGATAATAAATAAGATAATATGTAATATGTGTGTTAAAGTCCAATGTCAGTCATGTAAAACCCATTAAGTGGAGAAGAACAATGTCTTTAGTTGTTTCTTAAATTGAGGGATATTGCCGTTGTTGCGCATGTTCATGGGAAGTTTGTTCCATAGAGTGGGGCCAGCACAAGCAAATGCACGGCGGCCGAAACGTTCTAATTTCACTCTAGGAACTTGCAGGAGTAACGCGCTTGCATAGCGTAGGGAACGGGGTGGTGTATATTGGTGTAACAGTGCCGCAAGGTACTCAGGCGTACCATCGTATAATGCCCTGTGCACAAGGACGAGTATCTTAAACTCAATACGCCTCCTAACAGGCAATCAGTGTACTTTCCGCAGTATTGTCGTCAAGGACTGCCGATCGCCCCGCCGAATCTGCATAACAATTCAAGCCGCAGACCGCTGAACCATTTCCAGACGATGCAGGTGACGATCGTTTATTCCGAAAAACATCGCATTACCATAGTCCGTGGACCAGACTCTTATATGCACTGGTGGTAACAGAATCTCGTATCTTTGCAATTACAACATACGTTCGCTACTTGTGACGCCATCGATAGATCAGTGTCAATAAAGAATCCGAGATCTCGGATAACGGAGGAGGTGTCAACTAACTGGCCACATATGTTGACGCGGCTTAACGATATAGGAGTACGCAGACTTGGCGAACGGATGACAATGGCTTCGGATTTGGTGTCGTTCATTACGAGTCTGTTGTCATGGAGCCATATTTTCACTTCCTGTATGCAGGCCTCCATACGTGCAAGGGCTTGTGTGTGGTCGGTTGGTGGGAAAGTGATGTAGCGTTGAGTGTCGTCTGCATATAGGTGGTGTTGAATTTTGTGCTGTTGTAGAAGTTTGGTTAAAGGTACGATATACTCGTTAAAAAGTATCGGTCTGGTAACAAGATTGCCATCCAGAAAATTAACTCTAGATGGCAAGTGAACAAGGAAGTCTTTTGGCTTATCGGGAGTCCAATACTTTTTATCTACGTGTATCCCGCCCTTTTAAGGTATGTGTCGATTTTATTTTTAAACATATTCACGCTACTAGCACCAACACAATCAGAAGATAATCTATTCCAATCATTTACAGTCCTTTGTGAGAATGAGAACTTTCTTATATCTAATCTACACTGCTCCTTTACTAATGTAACTTCATGTCCTCTGGTTCTTCTATCTTTCTTAACTGAGAATATCTATCAATATTTTCATAACCATTCAATATTTTAAACACTTCTATCTGATCTCCTCTCAATCTCCTGGTCTCTAGTGTTGTTAAACCACATTTTTAGGCGTATTTCGTAACTAAGATCCCTCAGTTTTTGTATCATTTTAGTTGCTCTCCTCTGCACTCTTTCTAGCATATTTATGTCCTTCCTGCTATAAGGCCTCCACGCTTGAATACAATATTCTAAATGAGGCCTAACTATTGTTTTGTAAAGCGGTATTATTAGCTCTTTTTTCTTATACGTTATGTTTCGCCTAATTAATCCAAGGATTTGATTTCCCTTTGAAGCTGCAATTCCGCACTGCTCTGAAACCGCAAATTTCAACACCTTGCTTGTTATATCATCGTCCAAATCGTTGATATGTATTAAGAATAATATAGGTCCCAGTACTGATCCCTGTGGTACCCCACTCAAAAACTTATTTCCAGTTTGAAGCCTCCCCGTCAACTACTACACATTGTCTTCTGTCAATCAGCCATTTTTCTATCCAGTTTATTATACCATTTTCTATGCCATGGGCCTTTAGTTTAAGCAGTAATATTTGATGTGGCACTTTGTCGAAAGCTTTCAGAAAATCTAAGTAGATTATATCAACTGGTGATCCCTCATAGAAACCCATGTTGATATGGGTTTATCAAGTTATGTTTAACAAGAAAATCCACCATGTGATCTTTAATTAGTCTTTCCAATAATTTGCAAATCACCGACGTTAAACTCACTTGTCTGTAGTTCTCTGACTTGTTTCTGGAATTTTTTTTTAATAACGGTATAATGTTTGCTTCTTTCCATTCTAAAGGAACCACTCCCTCTTCTAATGACAAGTTAAAAACTGTTGCAAGTGGTACGCTAATTTGTTCTACAATTTCCAATAGTAGTTTGGGCGGAATCCCATCCACTCCAGGTGATTTATTATCCTTCATAGCCCTTATTTTCTTAGCTACCATTTCCGGGGTTACAATTAACTGTCCTAAATAGTCTGATTCTGCCCCCTTGAATTTAGCCTCTGGTACTTGCAGTGAACTAATATCTTCCCTGGTAAACACTGAACTAAAATACTCATTCAGGTCTTCTGCCATTAAGAATCCCTCTGATATTATATTTCCAGCACTATCTTCTAGAGGGCCGACCTTATCCTGAACTTTCTGTTTGCTCCGAACATATGCATACAAACTCTTGCTGTCTTGTTTTATATTACAAGCTAATTTATGTTCATAGCTTCTCTTCGAATTTCAGTTGTAGCTTAGTTTAGTGCTTCTTTATAAATGTTGTAGTCTTCGTCATTTCCAGTACGTCTATATGACTTCCACATCGTTTGTTTGTACTTAATTTTTCTAATTGCTTCTTTTGATAAGTATTTCTTTCTGGACCGTTTCCCTTGTTTTTTTAAGGAACAAATTTATCGACGATGCACTTAAGATATTCCAGCATTCTGTTGCTGACTTATTCTTCAGTGTGTTGTTCAAGTCTATCTTTCCTAAATATTTCCTCATTACCTTATATCTTCCTTTGTTAAAAGTTCTCCTGAATTGCTTTTTATTATAACTTTCTGATTTTACTTTGATGGTAAAAATGTATCTGGTTGTGATCACTACTTCCCAGTGGCTCGCATAATTTGACATTGTCAACTAATTCATTATGTGAGGACAAAACTATGTCTAACACATTCTCACCCCTGGTTGGCTTTAACACATGTTGAGAAAGGAAACTGTCTTGTACTAAAACTAAAAACTTGTGGTCCTCACTCCCCGTACTCTGTAGAGATTTCCATTGTATATGACCATGGTTAAAATTTCCCATAATAACACAGTCCCGTTTGCTAACTTCCCTTATAGCGTTTTGTACTTTTTCATTTTCTTCTACACTTATGTTTAGACTTCGATAAACTAACCCCACCGTTAACGTTGAGTTTCCTGTAACTATGTTACACCAAACAGCTTCTTCGCAATCTGCTTCTCTTTCTAATTTTATTTCATAAGCCTGGATAGATTCTTTAACATATAAAATAACTCCACCTCCCCTTCTTCCTATTCTATTTTTCCTGAACATTACATAGCCTGTTAGTCCCAGTTCGGCATCTGATATATCAGTGGTGGCCCATGATTCGGTTATACCTATTATGTGAGGGTCAATATCTTCTACCATAATGTTATGTTCACTTATTTTGTTTACTATGCTCCTTGCATTTAAACAAACGCATTTATATCCTGATTCAGAACAGTTTTCCAGGCTGTTCTTTGCTGATTTATTTCTGCTGTTTTTATATATGCCTCCAGTTTCAGGCTTCTCTGTGAATCCCCTCTGCGAATTAGTTGAAATAGATGCAGCCTGTCCCACTGTCAACAGATTGCAGCAAGTTCTCTGAGAAAACTGCTGCCCCTTTCCACTTAGATGGAGGCCATCTCTCATGTACATATCTTCCCTCCCAACAAAGTATCCCCATAAATCTACGAATCCCACCCACTTCCTCCCCTTACAGGCAAAATTCCTGAGAGAATAATCTGCTCGACTCTTGTCTTCTTTAACTTCCTCACTAACTGTCAGTACGTCTGTACTATCCCAGTTTTTCCCTCCCTGTCAGCATCATTTGTCCCTACGTGTACTAGTATAGACCCTCCCTTGCCATGCCCCAATACCTTCTCTACCCTTTCAGTCACATGTTCTATCATAGCCCCGGGTAGACAAACAACGACGTCCTTCCCCTCGCTTAGTGTCTTGTCCGTCTTTCTCATAATGGAGTCGCCCATAAACACCCTCTCCTTCCTCATTGCCCCCTCAATCACTGCCTCAGAGTAACTCCTTCTCCGGTTTGCATCTGTCTGGTTGTAGTCTTGTTCCCCTGTCTTCTGCTCTCCTGTCACAATACCGTTTGTTCCATTCTTTCCTGACGCTGTTTCTCTTGTCACCTTTCCTCCTGTCATCGTCCCTCCCAACTTCTCTTCTGTCACATTTACTCTCACTTCCTTTCTTCCCGTCATCTTTCCTCCCATTGCATTTCCATCTCTCCTCTCCCATCTCTTTTTCCCTCCTACCTCTTTCTCTACGGTCACTTTCTCCCCTGTCATCTTCATGCTTGTCACATTTCCTGCCGTCGATCCTCCAATTTCTTCCCCTCCGATCACCTTCCCTCCCCTCAGTCTCCTTTCCTCGGTCTTCTTGCCACTACTATGCTCCTTCAGTCTCACAGTATTCCTAACTCTCTCACTGTCGTCTCTCTCCATTCCACCTGTCTCCTTACTGATTCTCATCTCCAACCCTTCACAATATCTACCAACCTAGCTACCTCCTTCTCCAGACATTCCACCTTCCAACACCCCACGCATTGAAAGGTCAATTCCTCTTCCTTGGTCTCTGCCCATGACTTCCCACAGCCGGATAAGGCAAAATCCACCCAACTATGGCAGTCGCGCACACTAAGTGTCTCTTTGCCTTGACTTGCCGCTTGCAAGGCGCCATATCAGAATTTATTTAATAATAATAATGTAATTAGCTATTTTAAATAGTTTAGTCAAGTGTGACACTATTCACTGTCTATTTGTTTGCGGCACTCCTGTCATTGTGGTGTTTATTTCCGACACGCCATTCTTTACACGTACTACATATGTTCGATCACACATATAAGATGTCAGCCAGGCAAGGACGTCGCCAGATAACTCGTATCCACACAACCGTCGCAGCAGTATGGTATGATCGATGGTGTCGAAAGCCGCAGTAAGATCCAGTAGCACTAGGAGCACACCAGGCGACTAGCAATCGATTGTGCAACGTCGTTGTGTATACGAACGAGTGTTGTTTCCGCACTATGGTGTGCACGGTACGCACTCTGGTAAATTCCGTAGATACCGTTCTCCTCCATGAAGTGTTGTAGTTGTTGGGCAACGAAGCGCTCAGTCGTCTTCACCACAAACGTGATGTTAGAGATTGGGCGGTAGTTGGTGAGTACGATGGCGTCAGAGCCTCGTTTCTTCAATATTGGTACAGCATGCTTCATAGATGGAGGAACCATAGCAGACGATAGCGAGGCATTGATGATGCGGGCCAGGACAGGAGACAGAGCATCAATATGACGTTTCACGACCGATGTTGGCAGTGGGTCGAGTTCACACGATTTCACAGCAGATGCCAGCACTATCCCCTTCACATCCGACGGCAACGCAGGTTCAAAGACATCTAAGTGAGCAGTTACAACTGTTCTCGTGTCATCAGCTGGCAGCGGAGACCGATTACGACACAGAGCTTCCACTTTTTCTGTGAAGCTTCGCTGGAATCTGGTAGCAAGTGCCGCGTGGGATACGTCTGCCACTTCGTCTCGACCAAGAAGTGGGTTTGCGATATTATAGATGAGGCGCATATTTCCGCCAGCTTTCACAATTTCAGATCTGCAGTATTCGGAGCGTGCTGTCTTCAGCGATTTCCGGTAGGTGTTCCGTCGGTCCGTAAAAATCTGCCGATATACCGTTAGGCCTGATTTTCGCCAATGGCGTTCGACACGACGGAGGGCTCGCTTTTCTTCGGCCAGTTCATTTGTGTGCCACGGGGTCATCGGCCTCACCGTGATGGTCCGTGATACGAGAGGCGCGTGCGCTTCAACGATGTTGCGTAGACAGGTATCGTAGCCCGCGAGAAGAGCAATTGGGTTCGTCTCGTCAGCATCAAGGTCAAACGATTCTAAGTCTGCTGCGAAACTGCTGTTGTTGATCGCTGCATATTTCCGATATGTAACATGTCGTTTCAGACGGTCTGGTTTTGACTGGAAGAGCCCACCCTCGACGGCGTAGTGATCGGTAATTAGTGTCGCGGGCACGGCAGCAGTGGTAATAGGATGTGATGTTTTCGCCGTTATTATCAGGTCTAGTGTATTACCCCGATCGTGCGTAGTGCCATTAACATGTTGCCCAACGCCAGACGTATCAAGCAGATCGGCCAGATTCACCGCGTCAGTGCAAGTTGAATTGTTGTATCTCGTGTTGAAGTCAACGCACACGACCGTCTCTGTAGGATGAGCAGCAGCGATGAGTAACACATTTGAGACATCGTCCAGGAAAGTTCTAAAACACGTATTTGGCGGTCTGTACATGACGATAACACGTGTTGTGCAGCCGATGCGGGCATTGCGTAGAGTGACGGAGAGTGTTTCGGAAGCGTGCGTTACAACAGTGTCACGTGACACGAGCCGCAGAGTTTTGCGGAACAGAACTCCAACGCCACCACGCGGCTGGTGAACGAGCGTATAATTTTCTCTGCAAAGTTCAGAAACTTAAGCCTTGTCTTCATCTGTCAACCAGGTTTCAGTTACAGCAACAATGTCCAGAGAACACTCATCAACATAATCACGTACGAACAATGATTTGTTTCGCAGAGATCTGGCATTAAATAGGAGCAAATTTAGCCTTGCCCACGATTACGACCAAGTCCCATTTTACTGTCGGTTCTTCTATTAGATTGTTGTTATGACGTGTGCATGGCCGATGGGTGGGTGGTCGATGTCCGATAACTGGATCGATTGTTCTTTGTTTCCGAGCGCCGCCTCGGCAGCCTCGTCTCGTTGGTAACCGGGCAGCAATACCGACATCAACTAGCGTCCTCCAAGTAGTGGCGTCCAGGCGTGACGCACAGGAATGTAGAAGCAAAGACCAATTACTGTGCTAATCAACCATCGCCCCCTCCATCGTTTACAGCGAGACGTAACATCTGCATGCAGAATCTGATTCGACTTACGTTTGACAACCCAGCTACGGCTACGATCGGGCTGTTTTATCGTGAGGTCTATTCGCAACAAGGCAGACTTTGTCACAGACTGCATATGTGAAAACGACTTCGACATTCTGTGCCTAACAGAGACGTGGTTGTGCAATAATGATGAGACTTTCACTTCTGCGATGGTTCCTCACGGTTACAATTATTAACATCTCCCGCGGAGCGATCGACGGGATGGGGGAGTTGTGGGTCTTTTTTAAGACCTCCCTCCACCTTTCTCTATTCAGACCATGGCCCGCGGAATCTTTCGAATGTCTTGAAGTGGTGTTACGCGGGTCGAGAGTTGCGGCAACGACACGCATCTTTGTAATTTACCAACCACCATCGTCTGGTCGCAAGTCGAAGTCCTTTCGCCAATTCCTCGTAGAATTCGGCGAATTTCTTGAATGCGTTTCACTTCGAAACACCGGAATCGTTATACTCGGTGACTTCAATGTTCGCTATGGAAATGATGACCGCAAAGATGTACGTGACTTAATTGCATTGCTGAACGATGTAAACCTAAAACAACATGTGATATCGACAACACACTGCCGGGGTAACATTCTCGACCTCGTTATCAACCCGGTGAATGGCTCTATTATGACAGACGGTCAGTCCTTGCTCACAGACCACCACATCATCATGTGTAAGTTGGTTTCATCTAAGCCACGACCAGTGCGTAAGGAAGTGATTTATCGTAAATACGCTGCAATCAACATGCAGCAGTTTTCGTGCGACTTACGCGCTTCGCCACTGATTAACAACCCCACCGACAACATTGAGAGTCTGTTTGAACAGTATACTGATGAACTTCGAACGGTAATTGACAGACATGCACCAGTCATCCAACGATTGATAAAGGTGCGTCCAAGACAACCATGGCGGACTGACAACTTGCAGCTGATCAGACAGCAAGTGCGACGAGCAGAGCGCAAGTGGCGTCACACTGACTTGCGTGACGCATTTAAGCAGAGCATCGCCACAAGCAAATCTGTTTATTACTGTGCTGAAATAGAAGCTACATCTCACGATACCAAAGCAATGCATCGCATCACGAACAATTTGATGGGTCGTACTCGTACGCCTGTGCTCCCCGAATGTGACGACGACCCGGATGCGCTAGGTCTCTTATTTCACAAATAAGATCACTGATATCAGTGCACGGCTGGTGACTGCACGTTCGCAATACCAACTGTCCGCATTCCTACACGATATCGAATGCCGTATTGAAGAACTATTGTACGACTTTCAACTTGATACAGTCACCGACATCTGCGGTCTGGTTGAGAAGACATCCAGCAAATCTTCTTCCAGCATTGATGTCATTTCTGGAAGCATGCTTAAATCTAACATTCACATTCTTGGACCAGTGTTAACCAGCATTGTTAACATGTCCATCGTGTCGGCATCATTACCTGTCGCCATGAAACATGCCGTGATAACACCGCTATTAAATAGGAATGGTCTTGATCCAGTACTGTTATCGAATTATCGTCCAATATCAAATCTGTCTTTCGTATCTAAGCTCGTCGAGAGATGCATTGCAATCCAAATACGACAACACATGGATGCGAACGTCATCTTCGATATTTTCCAAAGCGGTACGTCCAATGCACAGCTGTGAAACAGCCCTAGCACGCATACAGGACGACATATTGCTTTCTCTGGATAACAAGAAGAGCGTGATACTGGTGCTACTAGATCTCAGTGCCGCTTTTGATACTGTCGACCACCATTTACTGTTCAATCAACTGCACAGAATTGGCGTGCGTGGCAACGCACTGTGCTGGTTGAAGTCGTATCTGTGATAGCGAACACAGGCAGTTAAAGTTGGCAACATCATTTCAAGAAGTGTCGATCTAACATGTGGTGTGCCTCAGGGTAGCGTGCTCGGACCTCTTCTGTTTACGACCTACTGCCTTGGACTCAACCATGTTTTTGAACATCATCAACTGCGCTATCATATGTATGCTGATGATACGCAATTATATGTGGACTTTCCCCGTGACCAGCCACTTATAATGGCCACCGATCGAATATATCGTTGCACCACCGATGTGAAAGCGTGGATGTCTTTCCATAATCCCCTGCTTAACGAGAACAAATCCGAGGTGATCGTCATATCTGCAATAAACAATCGGAAACTTGTTTACCCGCCTGTTGACCAAGTCGTTGATGTATGTGGCTGTGCTGTTTCGCCGAAGCCGGTTATCCGCGACATCGGCGTTCTACTCGACAACACTATATCGATGACGAATCAAGTGCGTCGTGTTTGCCAGGTGGCATATTGTCACCTCCGAAGCATCGCGTTGATTAGGAAATGTCTTACCACTAATGTCTGCAGAACCATTGTGAACGCCTTAGTCATGTCACGTATTGATTATGGCAACGCAGTGTTATATGGTCTGCCGGAGACGCACTTGCGAAAGCAGCATATGGTACAGAATCCCACAGCACGTCTCATTACCGGGACAAGGAGACGAGAACACATAACACCTTTTCTGTACCGTCTACACTGGTTGCCTATACGCCAGCGAATCGAATTCAAATTGTTACTGCTGGTATATCGTGCAGTGCACCATCTCGGCCCTGCGTACATTTCATCGTTCGTGACATCCTACACGCCGACCAGATCACTTAGATCGGTCGAACAAGGTCTGTTGACTGTTCCGAGATATCACCTTGAACATTAAGGCCGTCGTTCCTTCTCGGTGGCTGGCCCGATCCTGTGGAATGCCCTGCCTCATGCAGTCAGGCATGCAAACTGCGTTGCCACCTTCAAATCACTCTTAAAGACATACTTATTTCGACAGGCCTTCAAAGAACTTTGCAGTCCGCATCAGTGACATTTGTGCAATGTTGACATTCGGTTCTGTACTTAGATTGCAGTTATGTTTTTTTTAATTAGCATATTATATGTATTTATTTAATTAAATTTAAGCACATTATTTATTTTAGGTATTTAAACGGCTAATTCATTTAAATTGTGTATAATATATACACTTGTAAATATATATTTTTTTTTTTTATTCAGGTTTATCTAACTGACATTTGACGTAATTTTTATATGCTATTTTTAAATCATTTTCTTTTACCTTTCTATTTAATATGTTTTAGGTCATTTAATGTATATTACTTATACTCTACGGTTGTCAGCGCCTTTGAGCAGATTTGTTATCCGGACACACGGCGCTCTATAAATGCTTTATAATAAATATATTAAACGCAAATAAAACTGAATTGATCATTATTGGTACTCCAATGCAGCGTAGTAAACTTTGTGGTATTTTCCCTACGCGTATTTTGAATCAGCATATCACGCCAGCAACCTCGGTGCGGAATCTAGGAGTGATCTTTGATAGTAACTTCAATTTCCGACAACACATATCTCAAACGTGTCGCTGCTGTTTTTATCATATTCGTGATCTTCGCCGTAATCGCCGGTATTTGTCATTTTCTGTTGCGAAAGTGTGTGTGTGTGTGTGTGTGTGTGTGGTGTGTGTGTGTGTGTGTGTGTGTGTGTGTGTGTGTGTGTGTGTGTGTGTGTGTGTGTGTGTGTGTGTGTGTGTGTGTGTGTGTGTGTGTGTGTGTGTACACACAGCCGAACCTCGGTTTACGGTCGCCTCGGTAACCCGGTCACCTCGTCATTACGGTCACCTTAGGACAGTCTCAAATTACTTACACTGTAAAAGATAGGACGATAGTCCCGCTAAGCCGTTCACCTCGCTATTCAGGAATACGGTCAGTAACCCAGTGCAAAACGGTGAGATTGAAGAGCGCGTATGCATGAGCAGGGCATACACCCTTTTGCGACGGCCTAGCGCCGTGGCGAGGTCGTAACCGCGTTAGTTAGTATGCATGAGCATTAATTGGGTTCCGTTTTCGGGGAATTCTCGCCCAGCCTCGACGGGTCTCTACGACAAAAAACCGCTAGGTGTAATGCAGTGGTTGCAACTCCACAAAAATGGCGGCTGATAGTTTGGGTGGCATTCTCGACTCATACGAAACGTGAGGTGAGTAATCATGTTTGTAGTTCTCGTTAGGTCGTTGGAGCGGGGCGCAGGAAAAGGAAAATTGTCTACTTGCTGTTTTTGCTCAATTTCATCTTGTCTACTTGCTCTTTTTGCTCAATTTCACCTTGTTAACTTCCTCTTTTTACTCAATTTTATCTTGTCTACTTCCTCTTTTTGTTCTATTTACTACATTCAACAGATATGAAACACGAAACAACAGATATAAAAGATAAAACACTACTCAAAGAAGCAAAGTCAAAAGGCAAGAGGTCATGGTCAAATGTCAAGTGGCGTCCCTGGGGAATAGGTTTTGAACTAAATAATTAGGTCAAGTAGCGCCCCTGACGGAAAAACATCCAACTATCACAACATGCGGTCATCAGCGACAGCGACGTACAAGAAACGTGTTGTTAACCGTTCAACCGTTCAACCGTTCACGGCATCTGGTAGCCGACCACAGTCACCGTCTGTCAGACGATCATTATCACCGTTGTACCACGACATTACTATGGCTAACGTCATCCTCAAAACACCCAATTACCACAATCCTGTGACCTTCAGCGACAGCGACGTAGACGAACCGTGTTGCCGACCAGTCGTACCTTCAACCCTCTACTCACCTGAACCGGAACCCCAGCAAGAACAAGTGGTCGCTGTGAAACCGAAACGCAGTGACATTTCTGGGGCCGACTGTCAATTGTCAAACTTTTACCCATGCCGGGTCAACGCATTCGGTAGGGTGATTAATTCGATCGAGCACGCCTATCAATACAGGAAAGTATTGTACCACGGCGACGTCGAATGTGCAGAGCGCATCAAAGCAGCAAAACACGGGCATTTGACAAAGCAGAAAAGCAAACAGATTCACTGGATGCGGCATTTGCTCGCAGAGTTCATGTTCAGTCGTGCTTTCATTGGTTTATCCATGTGACGTCACGAAACATTGTGTATTTTAATTGGCTATCTGGAGCCATGATCACGTGATTGTTCTTAGAAATTGGTTCAATGCCATAGTGCTTGCGGGTTTAAAGATACCATATCCAGAGTCAGATCACTGGAATGTTGCCACGAGTTGGTTGCGTGTCGATTGGCAGTCGACGGCGTGGCAGAACTCTATGATGACATTTTTGTTAACGGCCCATGAAGGCGAACTGTTGAAGACGTTGGGGTCAACTGTAGAAGGTGTTGTGCCGTCCATAGTAGTAGTAATAATAAATTAAGTTACATTTCTTCTTCACGAATAAAATGTGCAAACCTTATCTTGTGTCATTTTTCTCTTAGTATAAGTACCGTGCACTCTAGTCCCTTTTGTTAATTTCCGTACAACTTAGCCCCACTTCCATTTACCATACTGGTCTATAACCTTCCCATCATAGTATAACAACAGTTAGTGTGTGGTAGGAAAGGCGACAATAACATAATTTCCGGTAAGGTCACTACCTTAGCCATATGTCCGCTTACCGTACAGGTATAGGACCTTCATATCATAGAATAGCGATTTGTAACTAATTTCAAGTATTAATATCCTCTAATAATCTCTCCCTCACTCATTCCCTCTCTCACTTCCTCCCTTTGTTTGTTTTCTAACATTTTTATTGTGCATTTCCGATGTAACTTCTTTGAATTTTAGCTTATGAACGCTTGAATATCGTAAATTCTTGCTAGCTTAATACATTACCGAGGTAAATTCGTAAACATTTAGCTTACCAACACGGTAGACTTATACAATTTTCTTACTTTAACACGTGGGCGTTTTTGATTATTACCTGTGTAGCGCGTAACCGAGGTAACATCTTACAATTTTAGTGTTTGAATGCGTAAACGTCGTATATTCTTGTCAGCTTAGTACATTACTGAGGTAACTTTACAAAAAATTAGCTTACTAACACGGTAGACTTGTACAACTTTCTTACTTTAACACGTGGGCGTCTTTGATTATTACCAGTATAGCGCGTTACCGAGGTAACATCTTACAATTTTAGCGTATGAATGCGTGAACATCGGAAGTTCTTGCAAGCTTAGTACATTATCGAGGTAACTTCATAAACATTTAGCTTACCAACACGGTAGACTTTTGTACAACGTTCTTACTTTAACGCGCATGTGTCGTAAATTCGGGCCAGTGTAGTGCATTACTGAGGTAACTTCTTAGAATGTTAGCGTATGAATACGTGAACATGGTAAATTCTTCTAACGCGAGAAAACGACGAGAGTAACTAGGACTCTCTTCAGTCTGCCGAATACCCAACTTCACAAGCACATCAGTCTGTGTCGGGTACCGTCCTGTCTATCCAGTTGTGGTCTTCGGCGCCGTGGTCGCGCCGGCACGAGACGTCCGGCGAGTTTCATATCATAATTTGACCTATCGACCTACCAAGAAACCCCATCTAGTAACTTTACGTGTCAGTTTGGGGAAGCCAGTTTGTGTAAGTAACTACAGTTTGTAAAGACTATTATCGAAAAAAATGACAATGGCCAAAACAGCTAGGGAATATCACGTGACATATTTTCACTCCGAGAGGCAGCGACCTGTTCGGGTTCACATCCAATGGTGCAGCCATGACACTCGTATGTGATATCGCGAACCTTTCCATATTTACAAATAGCGGGAGCGACCAGACACGATGTGTACTTCTCGAGATTCGAAAAAGAGAATGACCATAATCGTCTGAATCAAGGTACTTAAACTAGTTTCTAGCGTCACGTCATTTACATAACCAATCAGACCGAACGTACATCACGTGACTTCGGGTATGACAACACTTCCGACTTAGCGCCCACTATTAGGAAGCGGCCAGCTTTCAAACGATTCACTTCCGGATGCACAACTTCCTTTAATATAACATTTATGTGCGGCCATGAGATAGGCGACATCCGGCACCACCCAACGGACACCAGTGTGACTAGTTAGAGTAACTCCATCTACCGTGAATGCCGGATCTCTATTCGTCGACACATAATCGGAAAGGTGGAACCGTAGTTGCGGACGTGACAGTCATGTGACTTCCAGTACGACGACACTTCCGACGTAGCGCCCCACTGCATCTAGGTGTCATCTAGCGGGTAAACTAATTAGGGTTAAATAAAGAAAATAGTTGGGGTTAAGCGAGCGAACATTTTAACAACCGACCTTGGTGGGTTGAATACATTTTCTCAAAAATAATGTTTTTTCCCTGTGCTAAAATTTTGAGAAGTTACCTCAGTAATGCGCTACACTGGCACGAATTTACAACACACGTGCGTTAAAGTAAGAATGTTGTGCAAGTCTACCGTGTTGACAAGCTACATTGTTTGCGAAGTTACCTCGGTAATATACTAATCTGGAAATAATTTACGACGTTCACGCGTGTATACACTAAAATTCTAAGAAGTTACCTCGGTAATGCATTACACAGGCACGAATTTACAACACATACGCGTTAAAGTAAGAAAGTTGTACAAGTCTACCGTGTTGGTCAACTAAAATTTTAGGAAGTTACCTCAGTAATGTACTAAGCTGGCAAGAATCTACGGCGTTCATGCGTTCATACGCAAAATTCTAAGAAGTTACCTCGGTAACGCGCTACACTGGCACGAATTTACAACACATACGCGTTAAAGTAACAAAATTGTACTAGTGTACCATGTAGGTAAGCTAAATTTTTACGAAGTGACCTTGGTAATGTACTAAGCTGGCAGGAATTTACGAATTACTGTGAACGGTCGACAACACGTTTCGTTTTCTGTAGCTGTCGCTGAAAGCCGCATGAATGTGATAGTTGGATGTTTTGAGGATGACGTTAGCCATAGTACTGTCATGGTACGAATGACGATCCGACCGGCAGAGTACCGAGTTTATATAAGAATATGAAGGTCATGTGAGCGTGTCGAAAGATCACGTGGGCGTGCCGAATAAACACGGACCTCGGAATAGAAAATACACGCGCGGACTGCAGAGTAGAAAGTACATACAGTCTTGCCCGTTGACTTTGCTTCTTTGAGTAGTGTTTCATCTTGTATGTCTGTTATTTCGTATTTCATATCTGTTGAACGTAGCAAATAGACCAAAAAGAGCAAGTAGACAAGTTAAAAATGAGCAAACTGATCAAGTAAACAAGGTAAAATTGAGAAAAACGAGGAAGTATAAAAGGTGAAATTGAGCAAAAAGAGCAAGTAGATAAGGTGAAATTGAGCAAAAATAGCAAGTAGACAATTTTCACTTTCCTACATACATTACTACTGAGGTGAATAATAATATTTTGGAACAGAACGAATAGGCTAAGCAACTGCGATGTTCTGTCGATTGTGGACGAGCTCAGCGAAATACGACAAACACTGACAAGCCGCCGGCATCCCAGGGCCAAGTATGCCACGGTCCGGACTGTTTCCACAATATGGCGGCTGAAACTACTTTGGTGTTGACCGTCCACGTCGAGGACTATCTAGTGTGTATACGTTCGTGTTTTATTTTGATTTATGTTTTAATTAGTTTACTAGATGTCAATTTGATGGCCAATGCCATGACATGGGTGTTGAATGCTGTATTGAACTACAACAAAATAAAATATTGTGATATATCCCACCAACGGATCTGATTTATTTAATGGCATAGTAGATCATGAGCCTTGTAATAGTGCACATCCTGTTGGTACGATACTCAATATGTCACTCAAAGTATTGCAATATTTATGTAAGTTCAATATCAATTTTTTATTTTTGCATTTTCATAATACTTCTTTAATATATTATTGAATATCGAACCAGCACTAAATTGGCACTCAATATAGCGAAGTTGTGTACTATTTGTTAAAGCTTGATTCTGTTAATTCGTAGTATCAAGGTTCCGGGTCGCGTCGGCTACGTTACGACATGGGCGGGGAATTTTTGGACGCGTCGGCGGCGTTTTTGGTCACATGTCATGTGTAAGATGTTAACCTTACATATGTATTTATGATATTACATTATCTAATTTTGTACGTATGTATATACATACATATATCCATACATACATACACACATACATACATACATACATACGTACATACGTACATACGTACATACGTACATACCTACATACGTACATACGTACATACGTACACACGTACACACGTACACACGTACACACGTGCACACATGCGCCCATGCGCACATGCGCACATGCGCACATGCGCACATGCGCACATGCGCACATACGCACATACATACATACATACATACATACATACAAACATACATACATACCTACACATATCCATACACACATACACACATACACACATACACACATAACCACATACATACATACATGCATACATGCATACATACATATATACATACATACATACATATATCCATACATACTTATATCCATACATACATACACACACACATACATACATACATACATACATACATACATACATACATACATACATATATACATACATACATACATACATACATACATATATCCATACATACATGCATACATAGTACACACACACACACACACACACACACACACACACACACACACACACACACACACACACACACACACACACACACACACACACACACACACACACACATACATACACACATACATACATACATACATACACACATATGCATACATGCATACTGGAAATTAATAAAATGATTCATTCAAATTTAATTTAGAGAACGATTCATTAAAAGCTGACTTTGGATTAACCATAACAAGCGCCATAAACATACATCTGCGCCTTATGCATGACACACAAAAAGTAATAATGAAAACCAACGAACCAAGCATGTCCTATGATGTTCAGATATGCTTCAGAAATATTTCAGCGCGACGACAGACAAAACGATGATGCTAAGCGTCCTTTGCCCAACCGAATCTAAATTTCCCATACGTTGCACTGCACAGCAAGCGTTTCAAGTGCCGCACCCAACTGTCTGACCGAGCCGCCCGCTGCGACACAATATGTAGCAGTTACCTGCTGATGACGTCACATGTGAGCGAGCCAGTCTCGAACAGACCGCTGCTGGCTATGTTGCTGTGTTCGCTGAATACACAAGCTACGCTTTCCCGGATAATTTCCTGATATTAGAGTCTTATGAAATAATAGCAAAATACAGCGCGGAATGCCGTTTTCGGTCGAGGTTTACCAGCGACATATTTTTGATGGTGATATTGCCGTTACGATTATACAGAAATACATTAAATTCCACCGTTGCAACTCAAAGTACAGCCTTTTAAAATATTGAGCACCAAGATCCTCCGGGGAATTCAAAAAAGTATAAGTCTGCGAACCACCAGAAAGGGCCCATTATCACGCTTACAAAATGTCATCCACATACCAGTAAAACGCCAAGTGTACAATTGAGGTATTTCAAATTTGGTGTATTGGTAGGAAGTACGGGGGGTACAGAGGCATATATCTTTACCCAGGGATTTTTTCTCTGATTGTATGCTATACATTTAGTTCCGAGTTTAACTTCATCTCCGGGGTCCAATTTCATCTCCGGTACGAAATTATATATAGCCACAAAGCTGGAACAAAACTAAATATTACGCTATTTGACCAAATTATTTTTATACAGAACATAATATATGTAGCAAACTACAATAAATATTATATTGTATGTCATTTAATTTGCTATCCTTCAGAAATGCTTTACATGTTGTATGCCTTAAATACATTTTACTTGATAGTATGCGTCATATAATTAGGGGAACGGCGTGCAAAACGGGCCCCCTGCCCAAAACGGGCCCCCAGCCGTTTGGTGTTATCGTACTATATACACCTAAGTGTGTTGTGGCACTGCTAAGTAACTCGTAAATGAGCCCTAGTGAACATTTGTTGGAAGTGCGAAATGCACATTCAAAGAGGTGAGTTAAAAAGATTTTTTTTTTACAGGTTTCTTAAAATGTTAGCACTGTTTTTAAAATATCATATTTCCTTTCTGTGCGCGTTGAAAACAACTGAAACTGTGGTATGCATAAGCCAGACGTAAACGCTATTGTGTGTGTGTGTGTGTGTGTGTGTGTGTGTGTGTGTGTGTGTGTGTGTGTGTGTGTGTGTGTGTGTGTGTGTGTGTGTGTGTGTGTGTGTGTGTGTGTGTGTGTGTGTGTGTGTGTGTATGTGTTCGATTTTATAAACATGGAGAGTTTGCACACAATTTGATTATCAGCCTAAGGCTGTGATGTGCGCCCAAAACGGGTCCCTATGTTGTCCGCTATGCTAACAGGGGTTCGCTATCGTCGATATGCTGTTGACACAATACAGGTTTTATGGTATTACATTATTTTACATAGGATATTACACATTACCCAGTTATACAATAATAACAACAATAACACCATTATTAAGCAAAACGATAATATCACTAATACATTTTATCAATATATAACATTGATATGAGCTGTATGGATACATATTATGTTATTATATTATCAAGTAGTGTAATATATATGTATATTGTCAAGTTGCATGTATCACCCAATGTTGATAAACCCCGTAGCGGGTGTTTCACCTATACTAGAAGGAGATCAATCAACAGGGTGAAAGTCGAGTAACTGAGAATAGACACGCATCACCACGCTCAGGCCATACAAACGTCAACTTCGATTGAGAACTAAATGTAATAAAAATCGTACAACGCGGAAGGAGCCTCAAACCAACATGAGTGGAATTACACGGGGAATGAAGAGATCGTTCGCCGTGCCACTTCGATGTGTCGTAGCTTCGAAAACAAGCGAGATAACAGGATGCAGAAACAATAATGTACCAACGGTTTTCGGACAGTAAGGACGGGGAAGAAAGGGTAAAATGTGACTACTATGCGCCATGGGCACACCTTGACTGACCAAGGTCCGAATATGCACAATGTGTTTATAAAATGTGTGATGAATGCTAAATAATACAAATGGATGTAGGCGAGCGGCAGAAATACCTATCGGACCGATTTAAATGCCCCCCCCCCATACACACACCCAAATGTTATTCCGTTTGAAAGCTCTATATCTCCAAGTTCCAATGGGGCCTGTCGTGGAACTGCTAAATGGTGCAGTAAGCGTGAATCTAAGGTCAAACAAGGTCACCGTCAAATTAAGAATTTTCGAAATTGTGCGCTTCCGCAGTCGTCTTAACATTACAATGATCGCATATCTACTATATTTAATCACAAGATAGCCAAGACGTATAGTTTCGGAAAGCTTATTGTTTCACCGTCAAACTGTGGTACGATGTGGGGGTGTTGTCTTATATGGTACGAGTCGAGCTAAGGTCAAACAAGGTCATCGTGAAATGATGAATATTCCATGATTTTTGCAAAGCCGCGAAAGTCATAAAGTTACAATGACCCTACAACTGCTTCATTTATATGCACGTACTATATACGTTGTGAAAGAGCCATTTGTCCCCGTCAAAATGGGATATAACATGGATCTGTCAGTTGACGGAGTAGGTGTGGAGCGACGATCAAACAGAGTCACTGTCAAGTGATACATGTTCGAAATAGTGTCATCCCGCAAACGTCATACAATGTAAATGGTTGTGTGTATGTACGTTACCGAACTATTCATGGCAATGTCGTACACCGTTGATACGCCAACTGCCTTCCCGTAAATACGAAGTACAACGCTATCAAGTGGTGCAGTAGGTGTGGATTGAAGGTCAAGGTCAATGTCATTATGACACGACGAGTGTTCAAACTATGCCACTCCGCAAACGTTCTACACTTACAATGGTCGTGTAGTCTATAAACAATAGGCCATGTTACAAACCGTTTGAAAATGTATTGTATCTTCGTCAAAACAAGGTATGTCATGGAGTTGTAAAGTGGTGCACTAATTGTGGAGTGAAGGTTAAACAACGTCAACGTCAAAAGAAGAATTTTCGAAATTATGCCTTTCTGCGTATAGTAGGTCAGCCAACATGTGACGTTATACTTTCAACTGCATTTTTTGTTAATAGCAAAAATTCAAGCTACATCCATCACACAAGGGATAAGAAAATATGTGCATGTGGATGCCATCCTCGATTTTGAAGATTATTTGAACTAACTTGTGTAAAAATAGTTTTATTAATTAATTGACATCTTCTTGTACACACTGTTGCATAAAACCAAATACATTATGATTTGTAAACGTATTGTCTGTGTCATCAGGTTTTGAACTTTGAAATTTCTCAAAAATATATGAGATATTCAAATATAAAAACGTGATTTTTTTAAATGTGTTTATGGCGTACACCAAAGTTGTTTACACACCCAATTATTCTTTATAAGCCTGTTTGGATATATTCCTGTTGATATAATATGCATATTATTTATTACTACAGATGCATTTGGTCATTAACATGACGTGGAAGTCAAATGAATTGTAGTTAGGATGTTATATTTATGACTTTCACGGCATTGCAAAAAAATAGAATATTCATCATTTCACGGTGACCTTGTTTGACCTTAGCTCCACTCGTGCCATATCAGGTAATACCTCCATGTTGTACCTCTGTTTGACGGGGAGACAATAAGCTTTCCAAAATTATATGACTTGGTCATCTTGTAATAAAATAAAATAGATATGCGACCATTGTAATGTTGAGACGATTGCGGAAACGCACATTTTCGAAAATTCATCTTTCGATGGTGACCTTGCTTGACCTCGGATTCACTCTTACAGAACTACTTACAGCTCTACGACAGGCCTCTTTGACCGGGAGATGTTGAACTTTCAAATTATATAACATTTGGATGTGTGTATGGTGGGCATTTAAAATCTAAAATAAAGTACGTTTTGGGGATTTGCCGCTCGCCTAGTGTTCAGGGAGCCCGTTTTGGGCGAACCTTTAAGGCAAGTCAAAAATCGGGTGGTGTTACGAAACATCTCGCAGATACAGTCATTTTAATAGAGATACGCAACATTTTAGCACAGACGTGGTCAGATAAGTGGAGCCGATAATTCCGTAGAGAACAATTTATTAGAATAAAAAATGTTAACTTGACAATAAATATCGGTTAAGGGGCCCGTTTTGCAAACCGTTCCCATACTGCTCTTTCTCAAACCCAGCTACAGGCTACACATAATTCAAACGTTACATTGACGCTATTTTAATTTTATTAATCAAAATATGAACCAGCATACATAACTGTAAACTGACTCTCGTTTATATTTATACTTTCAATATTGAAAGTAGATACAGTTTTGCGTAACTGGGATGACGGAAATATCGCTGTAATAGAAATATTACATTTGCTATTTCTTAGTATAATTTAAGTAATAGCAATATATTATGAAATTCTGCAAAAGCAAGAATGCCTCCCGATTCGTTAATAATTATTGTTGGCGTAACTCAGAAGTGGTAAGCCCTACCTTTAAATTATATCGAAGGTTTCACAGTAAATGAAAACATAACAATACTACATTAGGATGATTAACTCATACTTTTACATTTTACAGCTACAACAACCTGTTGAGATAACAAATGCACAGCTAGTTTAGTTAATGGCCTTATTATTGGCTAACTTAATTAATAACAAAATTAATCTACGTTATGCAGATCACGTTGGAGAGCTGCGTCGTCCCGGGTCGTACACCCAGTCAGAGGCATTGCCGAGTTGGGGATATAATACGCACAGCGACCTACATACCAGAAACCAGAGTTGCAATCTGAGAGAACGCCGAAGAAGAAGATATGCCTGTCCTTCAGTATTGCTTCGTGTGTGTGTGTGTGTGTGTGTGTGTGTGTGTGTGTGTGTGTGTGTTTGTGTGCGTAAGTGCGTGCGCGTGCTAGCGTGTGCGTGCGTGTGTGCGTGTAACGTATGTTTCCATGCAGATATGTGTTGATTCTTCATGATTATATTCGCCAATAATGTTTTTTCCACAATGAAACGGCCGGTGAGAGTATTGGTCTTCTAGTTATCCCGTTTACAACAGCGACACATAACAGAGATTACGCGTAACGGAGATAACAAACAAGACGCTATCCGCAATTGCGCATTATTGCGTAGGAGCATGAACTCGATTAATACGCAAAACGATCGGATGTCTTAGCGTGAACAAAATGTCCAACAGCTCAATAAAACAGATAGAATGTTCCTTGGGAAATAGTCTGAAAGTTAAGTGGAATGTCCGTTACGGGTTTTAGCCACAATTTTCAAAATCAAATTTGACAAAGTTTACAGAAGCTATGGTTGTGCTTTGGGTAGTATGTTTTGTTTTCATGAAAGCTTGAATACATATCAATTGCTAAAGTAAATTATTCTGGTTATTCACGTAAAGGTTTTCTGGTCAAATACGGGTCAAAAACACATCGGAGATTATACCGAAAGATGTCTCACCTTTGATTAAAAAGGCACGACTTAACAGTGTGTGTGAATGGTTTACCCTGAGTCTACCCCTCCCCCAACACACACGCACCACACACACACACACACACACACACACACACACACACACACACACACACACACACACACACACACACAGACGCACACACACACACACACACACACACACTGCACGCATACACACATACGCACGCGCGTATATTTTGATAAAATTCGTGATCTTACAAGGCCGGTTAATAAACAGTTATTAAGAGTTAAAGGATTAATTACTTATGTATTGAGGTTCATAATAATAATTACATTAATCAGTGAGATTCCTCAACCCAGAAATACATTAGGCGATTGACCGTCGCTACTCAGACCCTTTCGGTAAGTAGATCCGTAGATGTGTCCTGTGCACATACGAATAAACAAAGATACGACACAAACAAACAAGCCCAATAGTAAAATGTATCAATATGTAAAAACTATAAATATTGCAAATAGCTTAAATCCCCTGTGTTATGATTGTGGACGAGACGAACAACACGTGAACGAGTAGAGAAGGTGAACCTGGAACTGGAGCCCGGAGAGCTCCGTACGAGAATAAACTTTAGGGATATGTGTCTACATACTCTACATGCAGACAGATGTTGAAGAACAAAGGCAATCGATACATAAACGCGCAATCAGTGAGAGTGTATTTTGGTTTCATTATCCGGTGTTAATGTCGTCCGTTGATATATTCGTATGTTGCATCAAAACTGTGTGCATAATAAAACATGACGCCTTCACATCGCTTCAGCATTCACGCACTGTCACATGGTCTGTCCCTCTCATCTACAGATGAGAGCATCCGTCTACAGCGCAAGCTGGTGTATGTTCCATCCAAATGTACGTTTATGCATCATCGCAAGCCAGGGGTGTGACTACCCCTGGCAGATCTCCGTGTGAACCACCCGTGTGAACTGTGCAGTCACCCATGTGAACTGTGCAGTCACCCGTGTGAACTGTGCAGTCACCCGTGTGAACTGTGCAGTCACCCATGTGAACTGTGCAGTCACCCGTATGAACTGTGCAGTCACCCGTGTGAACTGTGCAGTCACCCGTGTGAACTGTGCAGTCACCCGTGTGAACTGTACAGTCACTCGTGTGAACTGTGCAGTCACCCGTGTGAACTGTGCAGTCACCCGTGTGAACTGTACAGTCACCCGTGTGAACTGCGCAGTCACCCGTGTGAACTGTACAGTCACCCGTGTGAACTGCGCAGTCACCCGTGTGAACTGTGCAGTCACCCGTGTGAACTGTACAGTCACTCGTGTGAACTGTGCAGTCACCCGTGTGAACTGTGCAGTCACCCGTGTGAACTGTACAGTCACCCGTATGAACTGTACAGTCACCCGTGTGAACTGTGCAGTCACTCGTCCGACTCGCGCCCAAATTCCAGGAATCCCAGTATAATTATCCATTCGACCATTCTCACGAGTCGCTGAGCGGTATTAAAATCATTACGTCTACTGCCCAAACAGTCCACGAAGACCACCCAGAAGCCCACTGGAATTTTACGGCAAGCGATATTATTGGCTGAGCTTATCTTTAGAGTTTAGCAAGGCGATCTGCCAGACAGATCTAATCAGCAGCGCCCCCTGGCGCACGAGGATGTGTTTATGTCTGGAGACAATGAGAGTGAAAGACAGGAAAGAGGAGAAATGGGAAGAAACAATTTATAGGGAAGAGAGGGGAAGAAGGGGGGAGAGGAAACTGACAAGATGGAAAGAGGTAAATGAGAGAGAAGAGAGGGAGAGGGGCAGGGAAATAACGTCGTGAATCAAACGAGGGAAGTAGCAGTAAATGAGAGAGTGTGTGGATGAAAACAAAACGAAGAATACAAGAGTGTCGTGGATGTGGAGGATAATACGGTCAGAAAAATATCGACCCCCTGTCTACTGAGGTTGGTCAAGGTTCGAAACGGCAACAGGAGGGTTCGAACCCGGAATCTCTCGATTGATCGTTCGATGCTCTAAACACTGCGCCACCCAGCCTCATTTTTAGTGGACGTTGAAAAGAGGTAAGTGTTCGGTGGACGATGGAAACGTGTGTTCAGTTGACATTACAGAGAGCTAGGTGTTCGGTGGACGGTGAAAAAGTGTGTTCAGTGGACATTAAACATAGATAGGTATTCGGTGGACGGTGAAAACGTGTGTTCCGTTGACATTAAAGAGAGCTAGGTGTTCAATGGACGGAGAAGTGTGCTGAGTGGACGTTGAAAAGAGCTAGGTTTTCAATGGAGGGTGACGATAGGTGTTCAGTGGATAATTAATACGTGTTCACTGGACGTTGGTGTGCGCTCAGTGGCAAAATCTGTTGACTATCATACAAAAAAATGGAGCAATCTTTGAACGCAGAACTCAGAACTTAAAATCAATTTATTTGACCTATAAATACGATACATATACAATGAATAACGGAAGTAATAGATAAGGTCGGGAGACACCCATTAATATATATAATATCGCTAGCACAGGAGCCACCCCATAAATATAAACAACACAACAATTTACATGACCCAAATCAGAATAGCATATGATTTGTTTGTATAGTTGATAATTACTTTATGTATAAACTTACACACATAATACAAGGACTTATTATATGTACTCGTGCACACATTGACGTACATATTGAATGTGATGGAGACGTTACGGACGGATGTGTAGGCTATCGGGGGGAGAAAGGAAAATGGATGAGTTCAGCAGTTGCAGTGAAAGAAACTTTGAAGATTTGAAATAATCTCATTGTCGTCGCACAATGTAACAGACCAGTGTATAAGGTATTGCGAAAGACAAGTTAATTGATCTAGCCAATTTACACGTGCCCGTGGCGAGAGAAACAATGCACTTGATAAATCGTTCTGTTTGTTGATTCCCGCAAGGACGCGTAATCTATTATTTAACAGCATGCCATATGTCGCAGGCAAGATGCTGTTATGTCAGCCTTTGCCCAGCTCATTTTAGTTATGTTATTATAATCCACGTTACATATCCGATAGCTGTTATTGTACCATCGCGTTGTATAGAATAAACTATATTTAGTATAACACATTCACCTCTCAAATGTTTTTAATGAGTCACGCTTAACACATATACTTAGACCATTATCAGTTTACTTTGAATGTATTGCAGCGAATGTAATTGCGTGATGAGAGCAACTTCAGTTTGTGGGGATTCATTCATTAGATAGACCTCTCACGTGGTCTTGTGGACGTCTCGCCTCGATCAACTTTGTATTGGACAAGGTCGACATCTGTTCACCAATGTAGGGCTGCTGCGCGCTAAATTGATATTCATAAGCAAATAACGGAGGTACTATATATTTTAGTTTGTGGTTATTAAAACATATTTCAACATCGATGTGTTAGCATATAGAATACCTAGGGAATAATACACGGTTCGGTTAATTGAAGTGTCCTACATTCGAATTGTTGTCATGTGACATTAGCATAAAGTGACAGACATGTGTGTAATCGGGACGAGGACCGACGCCTTCGTCGTTCTTAATGTAACAAAATGACGCAGCGTGTCGACTCAATGACGTCAACGTTTTATGTCGCAGTGACACGTTCAATAACGTCATTAGCTCTGTTTACACAAGCATTTGTACTGGTGTCACGTCTATCGGTTCAAGTTGTATTGGTTCAAATCCTTGTGTAAACGCAATTTTCTATCGGTACAAGTTAAACCAACAACGCAACATAAATCACGTCTGCGAGGTGGTGCACGTTTCTTGAACTGGTACAACGTACAACGGTTTTGCTTGTGTAAACAATTTGTACCGATTGCAACATGTACCGGTATAAGTAGGCGGATCTTACGAACAATGCGCATGTGTATTGTGACATCCCGGTCTTTTTTGCACTTAAATCAATTATTCATAAAATCACGCGTATTTTCTGCTATTGTAGTTCCGCATTGTATCAGTACAATTTTAGAAGTAAATTTTGTAAACGTAGCTATTGAGAAACTTAGCAAATGTAGTTCTACTAATGATAGGTCCCTCGGGAGTCACGACCAGCAGAACATGTCTCCTTCAAATCTCACTACACAACTGGTTTGTCACATCAGGCTAGTTGAGTGTTATCTCAGGAACATTTCTAACCATGGTGTACAGTTGAATTAGTGCGGCAGGTAACTGCATTACGTTGACGAACAATGCACGTTTTTATAAAAGCACGATACTTGACGCATAGTTAGAACTCACAAATGCAGAAATATTTAGTCCCTGGACCCTGTGACATCTCTGAAATTGCCCTGGACGCCGTTGCCGCCGTTTGTTTTAAATGGCCGCCAAAACAAGTTTTCCTCATATCTTAAGAACTGCTTCACATAGAGCCGTAATCTTTAGCTCTAAATATATAGGTTTTCAGACTATATCACGGATGCAGCAGGAGGTATCTGTTTTTCCAACTGCAGTAGGCGTAAACATGTTCATGTTCAAATAACAAACACAGCAACGAAAAAGGAATGGTGCTCCCATCGTGTGGAACACAATTGCAAAGTGTGGCTACATGAACGTCATGATCCGTACTGTGTACAGCGACGTTGGTGTTCTTCCGGTCGTCGCCTTCACTGTGTGTAGCGTTTGGTACAAGGAATAATGTGAGATACACACTTGCTCACGAGATATCACGCTCTCTGGGAGCGAGTAAGCGCAGTCAAGTGTTCCACGTGTTCACCGGATGTGACATTGACGCACGTTGCACCAAGTGAAATATACCATCAAGTCAGGATGTAGAGGCTGCAGTGTCAGCTGATTTATCATCCTGATGTACAAACGAAGAAGCCGTCTCGTGAAAGCTGGTCTCGAGGTAGCTGTTCATACATTTCTATCACGTTCTACTACGCGCACCCTGCTTCAGCCGACCAAGCGCGCAGGTCGCCAGGGAGGATGCACTTGGGGGACAACGAACCTGCTTTAACCAGTGTCAGACATTACAACTCCAGAGTGATGTGGGTGTATTACAATATTACCACAAGCACTGCTTACAAGCATTGAACTGCTGCAAAACTGAATACATGTATGTGCAGTAAAGCGGAACTACGCTGCACTGAAAGGAGTAAATGTGGAGTATCTTTGTATCTTTAAAGTGAGTATCAGTGACCTTTACCATATATATATATATATATATATATATACCCACAAAAGTTCCTGACCATTATCATTCAGCTCCACGAAAACCAGATCGGACAAGTGATAAACATGAGAAATACCTCTCAAAGTCATTCCTAATAGCAAACATAAATAACAGTGCTATATCCTTGCGCCCACATTGTTCACCATCTTCTTCAGCATGATGCTTCTACTAGCCACCGAAGACCTAGGTGAGGGCATGTACATACGGTTCCGCACTGATGGCAACTTGTTCAACCTCAGCCCTCATCGCGCACACGTAACGCGCCATGCAGCAAATAACGTCACGTTTTGCGGAGGCAGAACAGCTGTTTGGACTTGAAATCAGCCTGAAAAAGACGGAGGTCCTCCACCAGCCAATACTCCGTGAAAAATATCACCCCAAGTATCACCATCGCACAATAGGAGCTGCAAGCAGTCCATCAGTTCAGCTACATGGGGTAGTTAGCTAATAATCGAAAGTAAACAACTAATCATTAGTTATAAAATGAAATCGACGTCTGATGCCCAAGGAGCAGGTATATATATATATATACATGCATACATAAGTGCGTAAACACACCCGCACTCACTCACGCACTCAAACACGCATAAACACACACGCACACACACACACACACACACACACACACACACACACACACACACACACACACACACTGTTTTTGTTTTTGCTTCATACAAAATTCCACCCCTTCCTTCATCTGCTTGGGAACAGCCCCTGTTGAAGTTTTTTCATATTGACATAAGCTTTCTGTCTTTTCTGAGCTTACTTTTGAGACTGAATTTGCATGGTAATACTGTACGTGTTTTCCTGTACTAGAGCCAACCCGTAACTACACACTTAAGTTTTCTGCACAAGACCATGAACGAATCCACCACAACCATAATTGTATCGGAGCCTACGGTTTTTGTAAAAACAATAGTCACACCTCTCGTGTACATGTGGACTTATTCGTCTGTTAGCCTCGTCGTTGTCACTCTTCGTCATTGTGATGTCAGTGTCAGTCGACTGTACGCTTGGATCAGATGTAATGTACATCTGTTTGGTAAATGACTATTCGTGTTTGTTAGGCTACATCCTCGATGAGCAGTGCGCAGATATCTTCCTTGTTTGTAGTTTTCTGTAGGAAGCCAACAACGTAAACTGGAACCTTTCCATTGCGGAATACCTTTCTCTTGCTCCTTTCCCTCGTTTATCTCTCGTTGTCGTAGGTCAGGGTCAACAACAACATCAATCGTGAAACAGCTTTCATATTGCCCGTTTTGTTAAGCGGATGGAGTTACTGCCACTATGTTCACCGAGCATAGAGGTGTTTTCTCGTGGCAGCACATTTGGGCCTTAAAACGACAGCGTGTTCAGGTTGGACACTTGGCTGAAAGCTCTGATTTGTTGATTGGTAGTTGTCTCTTACGCAGGCAAACGTTGGCGGCCATTTATGATTTTTCTGGTTTTAATTAACTCCTCCAGTTTACTGCTATGGATTTGTGCATCGTAAAATAGCTAATTGAATAGACTGCAGTCATACTGCTAGGATGGGATCAACTGTAGCCTGCATGGCATTGATTTTTCTTCATGACCATGAGTATTGAGTATCATCTTTCAACCAGCAAATCCTTAATGTACTTGCAATATAGTTTGTTATCCAAAGTTTGCATTCTGTGCAGTACTTTCAAGAACAACCATATCATCCATTAAAATAGCACGACTTCCGTTAATGTATCCGTTAAATAATTCCGCATTGTCATTATGGCATCACACACACTCAACCCGACCCAATCCGACCCGACCAGACCAGACCAGACTCACACCTCCTGTAGTATATGCATTACACCGACTGACCGAAGCCAAGTCACAATGACATATACTTGAACATTTTCGAATACATTACACTGACACCGACTAGCACGGATGTAGTCGAAAGGTTTAAAGTTTACGTGATCATGACGTCACACCGGCTTCAAGTATGACCCAGTCGGTGTCAGTCGGTGTAGTAAATACACTGCAGTCGGAATGAGTTTGATCTGGTTTGATCTAGTCTGGTCGAGCAATTAGACATACTTTTTAATAATTTACATTATCACGACTATTATCGATGGACGTAAACTTCACAGGCTCTCCGACCTTCGTCATTTTGAACAAACAACGAGTATCTGCGAACGCGTCATGATGTTAGTGTAACGATGCTACATTTGCCTGTTAATTCATGTTAACTATGTTTTTAAAAATTACATGGTTTCTAAAATTGATAATCGACTACATCCAGAAATAACGCATACAATTATGCACCAACGTAGGTTTTGTCCGGATTTTAAGCAGATTAAAACCGGGCGGTTAAAACCGGGCGCTTTTAACTAGTCAACCCTACAAATAGGTTACTGTATGGTTACGACACAGATACGTTACGTGTTTATTGGATGACGAGCAAGTCTATAAATAAGATTATACATTGAAGATGTGCCGTTGACATCATGCAGGTGGATGTGGTTGTAAATTCTTCCCAGTTGAAATCTATCCGATTTAATTAATAATAAACTCCTTTCGCGCAAGTATTTCGTCGTCTACTACTTTTTCGAAAGGTCACTTGCACGCAATGACTGTATCATAATGTCAAACAAACGTGGTACGTTGTGATACCACACGTCAGGTGTGGCGTCTGAAAGTATCCCGTTCCATGAGTCGGCGTATCAAACGACATCCCCTCAACCGAAGTAGATCCACTCGACTCACTGCTCACTAATATGTATACGTCCCGCAACTACGAATAGCGCGACTACCGCTCATGGGTAATGATGTAAGATCTAAGAATAAACTTGTGTTAAGCTAGAATAAGCGTGTTGGAGATTTACTTCGTGCGAACGTAAACTAGTAAATACACAACATATTGGTGACGAAGATGGGATCCGATTAGGACGACAATTAGCCACAGGGACTCCGCAAACCGGCGATACGGTAACCGTGTCATAGCGTCACCAAAATTGTGATATTTCGTGAATTTAAAAAAACCGCTGAACTTTGAGTCCGCGGCAGTGTCACGTGCATTGTCTCTTTGCCAGGCCATGATGTCGTAGTCAAACAAGATAGCATCAACATTAATCGGGTCATTGGAGGTATACGACGGCAACGTTGAACGTTGGGAGTCGTACACTGAACGTTTCGAACAATTTGTCGCAGCAAATGACATAAAGGATGCGAAGAAAGTGTCCGGGTTTTTTAATGTGATTGGAAGCCGAACATACGGGTTGCTAAGAACGTTAGTTTCTCCTACAAAGCCGAGTGAGCTGCCGTATTCAGAGTTATGTGATGCACTACGCAAACATCTGCATCCACGACCCTTGATCATAGCCGAACGTTTCCGATTTTATAAACGAAATCAGAAGGAGGGTGAATCCATTTCGCAGTTTATCGCTGAGATTAAGAAACTCGCTGAGTTTTGTGAGTTTGGCGAAGTGCTGGACGACGCGTTACGAGATCGGCTCGTATGCGGACTGACGAACGAACATATGGCAATCCAGAAACGACTTTTGTCTGAAGCCAATCTAACGTTTAGTCGAGCGCTGGAAATTGCTGTAGGAATGGAACGTGCGGCTAAAGACTCGTGCGAGCTGACAAGGGGGCGTGGCAGTGAAAGCCTTCCAGTACATACGATTTCGAAGCGGCATCAAAATCGTGGTTCACAAAGACAAGTCAGACAGCAACAACAGAGTAAAAACGCGGCAAAGACTCGGTGTTTCCGCTGCAACCGAAACAACCATGGTCCTGATGATTGCTATTTTAAAGATGCAACGGTTGCGGGAAGAAGGGCCACATCAGGTCAGCTTGTTTGTCCACAAAACAGAACCAGAAGCGAAACAACAAGGTTCACACAGTAAAACAAGCTACGCGCCATATAGACAGCGACGTTGATAACTCCGAAGATGGTGTACAGAGACTTGAACTGTATTCCATGCACAGTGGCAGTGGCGCCATCTGGCTACAAGTTCAAATAGAAGGACATGACATGCAAATGGAACTCGACACGGGAGCCGCAGTGTCCGTAATGGGTCGCGAAGACTACGAGAAGTATCTGTCCCATGTTCCTCTGAAGAAATCTTCAATACAACTAGAGACGTATACCAGCGAAAAGATATGCCCACTTGGCATTGCATATGTCGACGTGTGCTACAATAGCCAGAAGAAAACTTTGAGCCTCTACATCATCGACAAGGGGGGCCCACCGTTATTCGGTCGTGAATGGTTGAACGCCATAAAGCTCAACTGGCCTGAAATTAAGGCACTCTCAGCACATGCGTTTTCCACATCTACGAAGAAGTTGGAGAGTATCCTCCAGAAACACGTCGCAGTCTTCAGCCCTGGTGTAGGGAAAGTGAAAGGCCATCAAGCCAAACTGACGGTAGAAGTGAAGCGACTGATAGCATCAGATCAAGTACTCACTCACTATGACATTGACCGCCCAGTACGTTTAGAAACTGACGCGTCACCATATGGACTGGGAGCGGTTATCTCGCACGTGATGGACGATGGTGACGAGCGCCCGATCGCGTTCGCCTCCAGAACTCTCAAAAGCAGAGATGAACTACTCACAAATTGAAAAGGAGGGTCTCGCAGTTATATGGGGACTGAAAAGATTCAACCAGTATCTGGAAGGTCGAACCTTCACCATCGTGACAGATCATCAACCACTGTTGACCATCTTTCATCCCAGCAAATCGGTATCATCGACAGCTGCTGCAAGACTGCAACGCTGGGCATTGTTCCTCGGTGGATACAGGTACACGATCCTGTATAGAAGCACAACGAAACACGCCAACGCCGACTGTCTTTCACGACTGCCAATGCGTGATAACAGCGAGGGTCAACACTCCTACGATGCTGCAGACCTGTTTCACATCGACCAAGTCAGCGTGATGCCTGTCAGCAGTGAAGAGCTCAGAAGGGAAACGAGCAGGAACCCAACCCTTAGTAAGGTTCTTCAACTCACCATGAATGGCGAGTGGAGCACGCAGTACAAACACAACATGGACTTTGTTCCATATTACCAACGAAAAGACGAATTATCCGTCCAGCAGGGATGTCTGTTGTGGGGTACTCGGGTCATCCTTCCTCCCAAGCTTCGTTACAGGGTGCTACAAGAATTGCACGAAGGCCACATGGGCATAGTAAAAATGAAGTGCCTGAGCAGAAGCTACGCATGGTGGCCAGGAATAGACCAGCAGATCGAGGACATCGCGAAATCCTGCCAAGGTTGCCAACAAACACAGCGGGCACCACAACTGGCCCCCTTGCATCCTTGGGAATTTCCATCCAGACGGTGGCAACGCGTGCACATTGACTTTGCTGGACCTTTCCTAGGAAAAATGTTCCTCATAGTTGTTGACGCCCATTCAAAATGGCCAGAAGTCATTCCAATGAACACAACCACTGCAATTCAAACAATCGAAGTGTTGAGATCTTTATTTGCGAGATGGGGTCTACCAGAACAACTCGTGAGTGATAACGGGCCTCAATTCGTCGCAGAGGAGTTCGCCAAATTCATGAAGCAGAACGGCATCCACCACATCACTTCAGCGCCGTATCACCCTGCTACGAACGGACTTGCGGAAAGATTCGTACAGAGCTTCAAAAAGTCCCTGCGCGCATCAGTGTCTGGCTCAGATGCTAGGCTCAGCCTTCAACAAAGACTCAACAACTTCCTGCTTGCATACCGTAACACACCGCACGTAACAACAGGACAAGCACCGGCAACACCGATGTTGGGCCACAACATCAGATCACGACTAGATCTGCTGAAGCCTGATCTAGACAGCACAATCCGGAAGAAACGGATGTCAGCGACGCGAACGGGGAAGATGAGACATTTCTTCGAAGGTCAGACAGTGATGACCAGAAACTACCACTCTGGGCCGAAGTGAGTTCCAGGAACTGTGTTACAACAAACAGGGCCAGTGAGTTTCATCATCAAGGTGGGACAAATGATGTGGCGGCGTCACCTGGATCAAATATGTGGTACAAATGTTACCCCTAATATGGTCGAGGATACGGAGGTACATGAGCCTATCGTGTCGGGATTAACAACAGACACCGAGGACGTGATATCGGCACAGGTCGTACCTGAACTGTCGACACCACCTGTGGAAGTAACAGTGCCGACAACACGACGAACTGAAGTCAGTTCTACTACACCTGTTGGAACTGCGCAAACTTTCGTTCGTCCTCTTGCTGAGCGACGCTACCCGGAGCGTGAAAATCGACGTCCACCTACCAAACTGGACTTATAATGTGATGCAAATGAGTATCAACGTAATTTGTACCGAGAGATTGTTTAGTTATTTTGAACTCTACAGCAGTACAATACAGAATATTTCGTTGGATGCTTAACATCGTATAATTAGCCATTGATCTTCTCACAGACATCATTGTTCCGGGACGGATTACTAGATGTGTATTACTGACTGAGTATTGTATGAACATTTAAAATAAGAGTTTTCTGTGGAACATTATTTTGAGTTCATAATTAAGTCGGGAGGAATAATATGTATACGTCCCGTAACTACGAGTAGCGCGACTACCGCTCATGGGCAATGATGTAAGATCTAAGAATAAACAGTCCTTGTGTTAAGCTAGAATAAGCGTGTTGGAGATTTACTTCGTGCGAACGTAAACTAGTAAATACACAACACTCACAACATTGACTAATGTACGCTTTCTATGAAGTACTTGCAGTCATGACGATAACATGCATGCAGTGCCAGCAAAAACCCATCAAGAATTCTAATAGGCCTTTGGTGTCAGTGTGTGTTGTACCGCCAACCATAACAGTAATTTCGTCACAGTCAGCGAAGATGAATTCCTTCCTGAAACATTCAGTATGCGTCATTATTACTGTTGAAAAACAGAATCTCGGCCACAACATTTGCGTATTCGTTGTGGCCCATGAGCAACCGCAGCGTCGCATGCGTGTGTAAAGTGCACAATGTTAATTGCCAGCGGTACGCGTTCGCGTTCTCATTCTACGCTAGTCTCTGCATACATGCATGCGTACACGTACATACGTACACATACAGGCACACGTACATATGCACGCACGCGCACACGACCGCACGCACACACTCCCACAAGCATACATGTTCACGACCATGAACACACACACGCACGAATACACACACACACACACACACACACACACACACACACACACACACACACACACACACACACACACACACACACACACAAACAAACACACACATACACACACAAATACATACACACACACACTCACTGTAGGCATACACACATACGCACGCGAGTATATTTTGATAGAATTCGTGATATTACAAGGCGTGTTAATAAACAGTTATTAAGAGTTAAAGGATTAATTACTTGTGTATTGAGGTTCGTAATAATAATTACATTAATCAGTAAGATTCCTGAACCCAGAAATACATCAGGCGATTTTGTTAGTTTTCCACAAGTGCTACATACACTTTTTGGGAACAGTTGCATGTTTTGTCAGTGTTTTCCACAAGTGCTACATACATTTTAAAAACATTTTGCGAACTGCTACACAATGTTTTATAGTTTTGCACAAGTGCTACGTAATTTTTTGTTCACACCAACATTTTCATACAATAATTTCTCTTATTTGTTCACAATTGCCTGCTAATTTTTGCGGACAACTGCACGGATAGAAGTTGTGGCTACTTCAATATCATTCAGTCACAGTATCCCAACCCCTCGATATATTGTGGTGCCGATTTTAGTGCCGGTTTATTACCGAAAATATCTAACATAGGCAGCAAACCGCGTCTCGATATTCGAAGCGGTTACGATTCTGTGGCGGAATTTCTTAAGGTAGTATTTTAGTAAACGTCAATTTCACAAAAGATAACACCCTTCCAAGTTGGGATTAACACTAGGCTTTCATTTCTTTTAAAGAAATGTCGGAACAACATAAAACATATGCCATTCTGAAGGAATAACTTACCATGCAAGCATATATGTTATTCGATAATGATCATAAAATTGATTTTTTGTACAATGTTTTTCCTTTTTGACAGGAACAAACAGCCGATCCGACGTAGACAGAAGTAGCCGATCTGACGTAGACAGAAGTAGCCGATCTGACGTAGACAGAAGTAGCCGATCTGACGTAGACAGAAGTAGCTGATCCGATGTAGAGAGAAGTAGCCGATCTGAAGTAGATAGAAGTAGCCGATCCGACGCAGAGAGAATTAGCCGATCCGATGTAGAGAGAAGTAGCCGATCTGACGTACACAGAAGTAGCCGATCTGATGTAGAGAGAAGTAGCCGATCTGACGTAGACAGAAGTAGCCGATCCGATGTAGAGAGAAGTAGCCGATCTGACGTAGAGAGAAGTAGCCGATCTGATGTAGAGAGAAGTAGCCGATCCGATGTAGAGAGAAATATCCGATCTGACGTAGACAGAAGTAGCCGATCTGATGTAGAGAGAAGTAGCTGATCCGACGTAGAGAGAAGTAGCCGATCCGATGTAGAGAGAAGTAGCCAATTTGACGTAGACAGAAGTAGCCGATCTAATGTAGAGAGAAGTAGCCGATACGATGTAGACAGAAGTAGCCGATCCGACGTAGAGAGAAGTAGCCGATCTGATGTAGAGAGAAGTAGCCGATCCAATGTAGACAGAAGTAGCCGATCTGATGTAGAGAGAAGTAGCCGATAAGATGTAGAGAGAAGTAGCTGATCCGATGTAGAGAGAAGTAGCCGATCCGACGTAGACAGAAGTAGCCGATCTGATGTAGAGAGAAGTAGCCGATCCGATGTAGACAGAAGTAGCCGATCCGACGTAGAGAGAAGTAGCCGATCCGATGTAGAGAGAAGTAGCCAATCTGACGTAGACAGAAGTAGCCGATCTGATGTAGAGAGAAGTAGCCGATACGATGTAGACAGAAGTAGCCGATCCGACGTTGAGAGAAGTAGCCGATCTGATGTAGAGAGAAGTAGCCGATCCAATGTAGACATAAGTAGCCGATCTGATGTAGAGAGAAGTAGCCGATAAGATGTAGAGAGAAGTAGCTGATCCGATGTAGAGAGAAGTAGCCGATCCGACGTAAAGAGAAGTAGCCGATCTGACGTAGACAGAAGTAGCCGATCTGACGTAGAGAGTAGTAGCCGATCCGATGTTGAGAGAAGTAGCCGATCTGACGTAGACAGAAGTAGCCGATCTGATGTAGAGAGAAGTAGCCGATCTGATGTAGAGAGAAGTAGCCAATCCGATGTAGACAGAAGTAGCCGATCTGACGTAGACAGAAGTAGCCGATCTGACGTAGACAGAAGTAGCCGATCTGACGTAAACAGAAGTAGCTGATCCGATGTATAGAGAAGTAGCCGATCTGACGTAGACAGAAGTAGCCGATCCGATGTAGAGAGACGTAGCCGATCTGATGTAGAGAGAATTAGCCGATCTGATGTAGACACAAGTAGCCGATCCGACGCAGAGAGAATTACCCGATCCGATGTAGAGAGAAGTAGCCGATCTGACGTACACAGAAGTAGCCGATCTGATGTAGAGAGAAGTAGCCGATCTGACGTACACAGAAGTAGCCGATCCGATGTAGAGAGAAGTAGCCGATCTGACGTAGACAGAAGTAGCCGATCTGACGTAGACAGAAGTAGTCGATCTGACGTAGACAGAAGTAGCCGATCCGATGTAGATAGAAGTAGCCGATCTGACGTAGACAGAAGTAGCCGATCCGATGTAGACAGAAGTAGCCGATCTGACGTAGACAGAAGTAGCCGATCCGATGTAGACAGAAGTAGCCGATCTGACGTAGACAGAAGTAGCCGATCCGACGTAGACAGAAGTAGCCGATCTGACGTAGACAGAAGTAGCCTATCCGATGTAGACAGAAGTAGCCGATCCGACGTAGACAGAAGTAGCCGATCTGATGTACCCAGAAGTAGCCGATCTGATGTAGAGAGAAGTAGCCGATCCGACGTAGAGAGAAGTAGCCGATCCGACGTAGACAGAAGTAGCCGATCTGATGTAGAGAGAAGTAGCCGATCCAATGTAGACAGAAGTAGCCGATCCGACGTAGAGAGAAGTAGCCGATCCGACGTAGACAGAAGTAGCCGATCCGACGTAGAGAGAAGTAGTCGATCCGTAGTAGGGAGAAGTAGCCGATCCGATGTAGACAGAAGTAGCCGATACAATGGAGACATAAATAGTCGATCTGACGTATAGAGAAATAGCCGATCCGACGTAGACAAGAATATCCGATTCGACTTACATAGAAATAACCGATCAGACGTAGACAGAGTATCCGATCCGACGTAGAGAGAAATAGCCGATCCGACGTACCCAGAAGTAGCCGATCCGACGTAAACAGAAGAAGCCGATTCGACGTAGACAGAAGTAGCCGATCCGACGTAGATAGCATAGCTTTTTTTAACGCCTAAGTAGATACAATTTCTTGGAATTTAAGAATTTTTAGGACATTTACTGGAAGTCGCATTTGTGGAACGTGTTTTTTTTATCTCCGCTACTTAAGGTTTTTCGGCGCTGAGCTTAAAGATTTGTTTTTTTACGTCTAAAACTAGACGTAAACCGCTTAAATGAACAAAATTGGTCTGAAAACTAATAAGTTAGAAAAAACAGTCATGTAGATTTATTGGGGTATCGGGCACTATTTTTGACTGGACATCGCCGAGCGAAGGAGCAAAACAAATTCGGAATTCTGAGTAAAAAAGTTACTTTAAAAATTGAAAACTTAAGAAAATCGGTCCTATTAGTTAAGGTAGCAGTTGTGTGCATGACGTTTGAGGTCGAACAATGGAACTAACCTGATGGATTGGCATAACATGCTTTGTGCATCGATGTGAAGTTGGTGTACCGTACCTGCTATATGGGCTATATGCACTGACTACATGTATGTAATCAAGGTAAGTTTTTACATCGAACTTATATAGTTATATTGTATTATCTTCGATGATTTAGACTGTAACCGTGTTAAACACACAACAACGGGGATTGGGATCAAGCATGTTTCAAATGTCCGTCACTGTACCACCCGCTTTGTTTATTTCTTCTTATTTTGAAACATACATGTTTTGTGTAAGAATGATTTTGTGTTTCTTACGCTGAGGGGCAATCGTACTAATATTGCATGACTCCTTCAGTCAGAATCCGAATTCGCCGAGTTTGAGCCGTGTTATTGCTAGTTCAACCCGTATAGGGCGGGTTCATTGGGAGTGTTTGGTTATGATTCGGTTTGCGTAATGGACCTATCCATCATGTGACCTACTGCCTAACACTACAATTCGTTAAACCATCGAAGATGGATGCTGAACACGTATATTCTGTTGGAATTCTGACCCCGGGTGTTTTTATTCATGATAAAAACATAAGGCAATGTTGCTTAAGCGAAAACTGTATGCGGCATAGGTTAAATTGGCAGATGCCATGCTGCACTAGTAATATTATGCGCACATTATCACTTGTGTAAACATTGTTGAAACGATTTTCAAGACAATATGCCTATCACTTCGACAATCTACTTAGTATTTTGTGCCGTGGCGACGACGTAATGTGACATTTCCACTAATGTTTTGCTCTTTACAAGAGGCTTAGTTGCCTTTGAGTTCTGGAGGGTTTTGCTTGCAGAATACAACACTGTCAACGTCTCATCTATGAGACGTTGACAAAGTGCTTACTCAGCACCTGGTCATCCTGAAGATAATGCCAGCCAAGATTACTCAAATAGAAACTAAACCTGGAGATTAAGCGATTTTGAAAGTCATCTGAACGGATAGCATGGTAATCATTAGTTTCAAACAGTTGTCGATCTCATGCGGTGAGCAATCTATCATGTAAGTTCTCAATAACTGTGCATTAACCGGTTATGCCAGTATAATATTATCCATAGAATATATGTTTTGAACATTAGTTATGGTTTGTCGGCCTCTGATAATGTGAGTGTAATCTTTACATCCACCTTCCCACGGCTCTCTTCTTCAGTTGCTAAATCTAATTGTTTTTTGCTAGACATTTAGTAGCAACTCACACCATTGCCATTGCTTTGGGCATCACGATAAGTCAATTTTTAGCACGCCACGCCACGCCAAGGACACGATTGTAGTGGACAATCACATAAATGAAAAAAAAACTAATTTCTTATATAACGCATTATGCTGTCCTCAGGATTGCTCAATGCGCTTTACACTTTACTTCCTGGCAGATCTGTTCGAACACACA
>CM034537.1:7360149-7402649 GCA_020002185.1 Paraescarpia echinospica
ACACACACACACACACACACACACACACACAAACAAACACACACATACACACACAAATACATACACACACACACATACACACACACACTCACTGTACGCATACACACATACGCACGCGAGTATATTTTGATAGAATTCGTGATATTACAAGGCGTGTTAATAAACAGTTATTAAGAGTTAAAGGATTAATTACTTGTGTATTGAGGTTCGTAATAATAATTACATTAATCAGTAAGATTCCTGAACCCAGAAATACATCAGGCGATTTTCTTAGTTTTCCACAAGTGCTACATACACTTTTTGGGAACAGTTGCATGTTTTGTCAGTGTTTTCACAAGTGCTACATACATTTTAAAAACATTTTGCGAACTGCTACACAATGTTTTATAGTTTTGCACAAGTGCTACGTAATTTTTTGTTCACACCAACATTTTCATACAATAATTTCTCTTATTTGTTCACAATTGCCTGCTAATTTTTGCGGACAACTGCACGGATAGAAGTTGTGGCTACTTCAATATCATTCAGTCACAGTATCCCAACCCCTCGATATATTGTGGTGCCGATTTTAGTGCCGGTTTATTACCGAAAATATCTAACATAGGCAGCAAACCGCGTCTCGATATTCGAAGCGGTTACGATTCTGTGGCGGAATTTCTTAAGGTAGTATTTTAGTAAACGTCAATTTCACAAAAGATAACACCCTTCCAAGTTGGGATTAACACTAGGCTTTCATTTCTTTTAAAGAAATGTCGGAACAACATAAAACATATGCCATTCTGAAGGAATAACTTACCATGCAAGCATATATGTTATTCGATAATGATCATAAAATTGATTTTTTTTACAATGTTTTTCCTTTTTGACAGGAACAAACAGCCGATCCGACGTAGACAGAAGTAGCCGATCTGACGTAGACAGAAGTAGCCGATCTGACGTAGACAGAAGTAGCCGATCTGACGTAGACAGAAGTAGCTGATCCGATGTAGAGAGAAGTAGCCGATCTGAAGTAGATAGAAGTAGCCGATCCGACGCAGAGAGAATTAGCCGATCCGATGTAGAGAGAAGTAGCCGATCTGACGTACACAGAAGTAGCCGATCTGATGTAGAGAGAAGTAGCCGATCTGACGTAGACAGAAGTAGCCGATCCGATGTAGAGAGAAGTAGCCGATCTGACGTAGAGAGAAGTAGTCGATCTGATGTAGAGAGAAGTAGCCGATCCGATGTAGAGAGAAATATCCGATCTGACGTAGACAGAAGTAGCCGATCTGATGTAGAGAGAAGTAGCTGATCCGACGTAGAGAGAAGTAGCCGATCCGATGTAGAGAGAAGTAGCCAATTTGACGTAGACAGAAGTAGCCGATCTAATGTAGAGAGAAGTAGCCGATACGATGTAGACAGAAGTAGCCGATCCGACGTAGAGAGAAGTAGCCGATCTGATGTAGAGAGAAGTAGCCGATCCAATGTAGACAGAAGTAGCCGATCTGATGTAGAGAGAAGTAGCCGATAAGATGTAGAGAGAAGTAGCTGATCCGATGTAGAGAGAAGTAGCCGATCCGACGTAGACAGAAGTAGCCGATCTGATGTAGAGAGAAGTAGCCGATCCGATGTAGACAGAAGTAGCCGATCCGACGTAGAGAGAAGTAGCCGATCCGATGTAGAGAGAAGTAGCCAATCTGACGTAGACAGAAGTAGCCGATCTGATGTAGAGAGAAGTAGCCGATACGATGTAGACAGAAGTAGCCGATCCGACGTAGAGAGAAGTAGCCGATCTGATGTAGAGAGAAGTAGCCGATCCAATGTAGACATAAGTAGCCGATCTGATGTAGAGAGAAGTAGCCGATAAGATGTAGAGAGAAGTAGCTGATCCGATGTAGAGAGAAGTAGCCGATCTGACGTAGACAGAAGTAGCCGATCTGATGTAGAGAGAAGTAGCCGATCTGACGTAGACAGAAGTAGCCGATCCGATGTAGAGAGAAGTAGCCGATCTGACGTAGACAGAAGTAGCCGATCTGACGTAGACAGAAGTAGCCGATCTGATATAAAGAGAAGTAGCCGATCCGACGTAGACAGAAGTAGCCGATCTGATGTAGAGAGAAGTAGCCGATCCAATGTAGACAGAAGTAGCCGATCTGATGTAGAGAGAAGTAGCCGATAAGATGTCGAGAGAAGTAGCTGATCCGAAGTAGAGAGAAGTAGCCGATCTGACGTAGACAGATGTAGCCGATCTGATGTAGAGAGAAGTAGCCGATCTGACGTAGACAGAAGTAGCCGATCTGATGTAGAGAGAAGTAGCCGTTACGATGTAGAGAGAAGTAGCTGATCCGAAGTAGAGAGAAGTAGCCGATCTGACGTAGACAGATGTAGCCGATCTGATGTAGAGAGAAGTAGCCGATCTGACGTAGACAGAAGTAGCCGATCCGATGTAGAGAGAAGTAGCCGATCTGACGTAGACAGAAGTATCCGATCCGACGTAAAGAGAAGTAGCCGATCTGACGTAGACAGAAGTAGCCGATCCGATGTAGAGAGAAGTAGCCGATCCGACGTAAAGAGAAGTAGCCGATCTGACGTAGACAGAAGTAGCCGATCTGACGTAGACAGAAGTAGCCGATCCGATGTTGAGAGAAGTAGCCGATCTGACGTAGACAGAAGTAGCCGATCTGATGTAGAGAGAAGTAGCCGATCTGATGTAGAGAGAAGTAGCCAATCCGATGTAGACAGAAGTAGCCGATCTGACGTAGACAGAAGTAGCCGATCTGACGTAGACAGAAGTAGCCGATCTGATATAAAGAGAAGTAGCCGATCCGACGTAGACAGAAGTAGCCGATCTGATGTAGAGAGAAGTAGCCGATCCAATGTAGACAGAAGTAGCCGATCTGATGTAGAGAGAAGTAGCCGATAAGATGTAGAGAGAAGTAGCTGATCCGATGTAGAGAGAAGTAGCCGATCTGACGTAGACAGAAGTAGCCGATCTGATGTAGAGAGAAGTAGCCGATCTGACGTAGACAGAAGTAGCCGATCCGATGTAGAGAGAAGTAGCCGATCTGACGTAGACAGAAGTAGCCGATCTGACGTAGACAGAAGTAGCCGATCTGATGTAAAGAGAAGTAGCCGATCCGACGTAGAGAGAAGTAGCCGATCCGACGTAGAGAGAAGTAGCCGATCTGATGTAGAGAGAAGTAACCGATCCAATGTAGACAGAAGTAGCCGATCCGACGTAGAGAGAAGTAGCCGATCCGATGTAGAGAGAAGTAGCCAATCTGACGTAGACAGAAGTAGCCGATCTGATGTAGAGAGAAGTAGCCGTTACGATGTAGAGAGAAGTAGCTGATCCGAAGTAGAGAGAAGTAGCCGATCTGACGTAGACAGATGTAGCCGATCTGATGTAGAGAGAAGTAGCCGATCTGACGTAGACAGAAGTAGCCGATCCGATGTAGAGAGAAGTAGCCGATCTGACGTAGACAGAAGTATCCGATCCGACGTAAAGAGAAGTAGCCGATCTGACGTAGACAGAAGTAGCCGATCCGATGTAGAGAGAAGTAGCCGATCCGACGTAAAGAGAAGTAGCCGATCTGACGTAGACAGAAGTAGCCGATCTGACGTAGACAGAAGTAGCCGATCCGATGTTGAGAGAAGTAGCCGATCTGACGTAGACAGAAGTAGCCGATCTGATGTAGAGAGAAGTAGCCGATCTGATGTAGAGAGAAGTAGCCAATCCGATGTAGACAGAAGTAGCCGATCTGACGTAGACAGAAGTAGCCGATCTGACGTAGACAGAAGTAGCCGATCTGACGTAAACAGAAGTAGCTGATCCGATGTATAGAGAAGTAGCCGATCTGACGTAGACAGAAGTAGCCGATCCGATGTAGAGAGACGTAGCCGATCTGATGTAGAGAGAATTAGCCGATCTGATGTAGACACAAGTAGCCGATCCGACGCAGAGAGAATTACCCGATCCGATGTAGAGAGAAGTAGCCGATCTGACGTACACAGAAGTAGCCGATCTGATGTAGAGAGAAGTAGCCGATCTGACGTACACAGAAGTAGCCGATCCGATGTAGAGAGAAGTAGCCGATCTGACGTAGACAGAAGTAGCCGATCTGACGTAGACAGAAGTAGTCGATCTGACGTAGACAGAAGTAGCCGATCCGATGTAGATAGAAGTAGCCGATCTGACGTAGACAGAAGTAGCCGATCCGATGTAGACAGAAGTAGCCGATCTGACGTAGACAGAAGTAGCCGATCCTATGTAGACAGAAGTAGCCGATCTGACGTAGACAGAAGTAGCCGATCCGACGTAGACAGAAGTAGCCGATCTGACGTAGACAGAAGTAGCCTATCCGATGTAGACAGAAGTAGCCGATCCGACGTAGACAGAAGTAGCCGATCTGATGTAGAGAGAAGTAGCCGATCCGATGTAGAGAGAAGTATCCGATCTGACGTAGACAGAAGTAGCCGATCTGACGTAGACAGAAGTAGCCGATCTGATGTAGAGAGAAGTAGCCGATCCGACGTAGAGAGAAGTAGCCGATCCGACGTAGACAGAAGTAGCCGATCTGATGTAGAGAGAAGTAGCCGATCCAATGTAGACAGAAGTAGCCGATCCGACGTAGAGAGAAGTAGCCGATCCGACGTAGACAGAAGTAGCCGATCCGACGTAGAGAGAAGTAGTCGATCCGTAGTAGGGAGAAGTAGCCGATCCGATGTAGACAGAAGTAGCCGATACAATGGAGACATAAATAGTCGATCTGACGTATAGAGAAATAGCCGATCCGACGTAGACAAGAATATCCGATTCGACTTACATAGAAATAACCGATCAGACGTAGACAGAGTATCCGATCCGACGTAGAGAGAAATAGCCGATCCGACGTACCCAGAAGTAGCCGATCCGACGTAAACAGAAGAAGCCGATTCGACGTAGACAGAAGTAGCCGATCCGACGTAGATAGCATAGCTTTTTTTAACGCCTAAGTAGATACAATTTCTTGGAATTTAAGAATTTTTAGGACATTTACTGGAAGTCGCATTTGTGGAACGTGTTTTTTTTATCTCCGCTACTTAAGGTTTTTCGGCGCTGAGCTTAAAGATTTGTTTTTTTACGTCTAAAACTAGACGTAAACCGCTTAAATGAACAAAATTGGTCTGAAAACTAATAAGTTAGAAAAAACAGTCATGTAGATTTATTGGGGTATCGGGCACTATTTTTGACTGGACATCGCCGAGCGAAGGAGCAAAACAAATTCGGAATTCTGAGTAAAAAAGTTACTTTAAAAATTGAAAACTTAAGAAAATCGGTCCTATTAGTTAAGGTAGCAGTTGTGTGCATGACGTTTGAGGTCGAACAATGGAACTAACCTGATGGATTGGCATAACATGCTTTGTGCATCGATGTGAAGTTGGTGTACCGTACCTGCTATATGGGCTATATGCACTGACTACATGTATGTAATCAAGGTAAGTTTTTACATCGAACTTATATAGTTATATTGTATTATCTTCGATGATTTAGACTGTAACCGTGTTAAACACACAACAACGGGGATTGGGATCAAGCATGTTTCAAATGTCCGTCACTGTACCACCCGCTTTGTTTATTTCTTCTTATTTTGAAACATACATGTTTTGTGTAAGAATGATTTTGTGTTTCTTACGCTGAGGGGCAATCGTACTAATATTGCATGACTCCTTCAGTCAGAATCCGAATTCGCCGAGTTTGAGCCGTGTTATTGCTAGTTCAACCCGTATAGGGCGGGTTCATTGGGAGTGTTTGGTTATGATTCGGTTTGCGTAATGGACCTATCCATCATGTGACCTACTGCCTAACACTACAATTCGTTAAATCATCGAAGATGGATGCTGAACACGTATATTCTGTTGGAATTCTGACCCCGGGTGTTTTTATTCATGATAAAAACATAAGGCAATGTTGCTTAAGCGAAAACTGTATGCGGCATAGGTTAAATTGGCAGATGCCATGCTGCACTAGTAATATTATGCGCACATTATCACTTGTGTAAACATTGTTGAAACGATTTTCAAGACAATATGCCTATCACTTCGACAATCTACTTAGTATTTTGTGCCGTGGCGACGACGTAATGTGACATTTCCACTAATGTTTTGCTCTTTACAAGAGGCTTAGTTGCCTTTGAGTTCTGGAAGGTTTTGCTTGCAGAATACAACACTGTCAACGTCTCATCTATGAGACGTTGACAAAGTGCTTACTCAGCACCTGGTCATCCTGAAGATAATGCCAGCCAAGATTACTCAAATAGAAACTAAACCTGGAGATTAAGCGATTTTGAAAGTCATCTGAACGGATAGCATGGTAATCATTAGTTTCAAACAGTTGTCGATCTCATGCGGTGAGCAATCTATCATGTAAGTTCTCAATAACTGTGCATTAACCGGTTATGCCAGTATAATATTATCCATAGAATATATGTTTTGAACATTAGTTATGGTTTGTCGGCCTCTGATAATGTGAGTGTAATCTTTACATCCACCTTCCCACGGCTCTCTTCTTCAGTTGCTAAATCTAATTGTTTTTTGCTAGACATTTAGTAGCAACTCACACCATTGCCATTGCTTTGGGCATCACGATAAGTCAATTTTTAGCACGCCACGCCACGCCAAGGACACGATTGTAGTGGACAATCACATAAATGAAAAAAAAACTAATTTCTTATATAACGCATTATGCTGTCCTCAGGATTGCTCAATGCGCTTTACACTTTACTTCCTGGCAGATCTGTTCGAACACACACTCTCTCTCTCTCTCTCTCTCTCTCTCTCTCTCTCTCTCTCTCTCTCTCTCTCTCTCTCTCTCTCTCTTTCCCTCTCTCCCTCCTAACGGAATTGGTGCCTATATTTTCTAGGAAGCTGAATGTGCAGTGTAGTTTGATGATTTACTACTATTAGCTTGAATACAAAATATAGGATGGGTAACAAGGTACACATGCAACTACGATCTAATGACATCATTGTAACATCATGTACCTGAACTGTTGTATTCATATTACTTCGCGTTTGGTCGATATGCCAGATATGTGTATGAAAGTCTCCCACCTAGACTCCTAGGGAACTTCTGCCATAACATCGTTATTAAAAAACTTATAACATAAATATGCTATCCAGTTGTTTGCCACCTGAGAATGGCAACATTCTGTAAATATGACGTCATTACCTAAATATGTGGATAATGGTTCACTTAATTAATAAAAATCTGCCAACCCGTATTAATGAGACATTGGTGGAAATTTACTTTAATACTCTTCCCAATGGTGCTATAGACATTATTGTTGATGTCGCCTTGTGTCAAACAATTATTTAGTGTATATTTTTGTATGTCTTTCTATGGCCGCCGCGGATGTTTCTAAACATGGCTCAGCTAAGAAAATATGACTTATCGGTGGAAGTTGGAGATGGGCATTTTAACACAGTGGCCCGTTCAGCTGAATTAGTTCTGCAGAATAATTGCATCGATGCTGGTTGTCTGAACCTTACTCCGACGGAGTAAGGTTCAGACAACCAGTTAATTGAATTGATCTACGTCTATGTGTCACTCATAAATGACCCAGACCTGGTGTCAGTCATAAATGACCCAGACCAGGCGACACGCTGTTTTCTCTAAGGAATTATGTCTTTTGATGTGGTCAAAATAACTCAGTTTTAGTCCTTTTATTCTATTCACTAGTTGACACTTCTTTATGTCTATTTTTTAAGGATCTCTGCATTGGTTGTTCTTGTTATTCATGGCACTTTTAGGACTTTTCTGTAACATTTCATCTCAAACGCTTGTATTCTTCTCATGTCTTCTTTGTTCAGTGTCCACGTTTCTCTCCCGTATAGAGCTGTTGGGAAAACGCAAGTTTTTTAAAATTCTTATCTTTGTTGGTATGTTTTGTCCTTTCTATACATTTGTCAGATTATTTAGTTTCTGCGTTGCTATGGCTATTCTTCTTCTGATCTCGGATGATGTCTTGCCGTCTCCTTGTAGTCTTGCTCCAAGGTATTCGTAGTGATTCACATTTTCAACTTGCTCCCCGTTGATTGCAATTTATGTTTTTTCAATGCATTTGTCAGTGTCCATGATCTTTGTTTTCTCACTGTGTTCTATATATATATATATATAATGTGAGTGTAACCTTTACATCCACCTTTATAATATATATATATTTATATATATAAATGTATACATATAGACCTATATGGCGCAGTGGGCGAGAGGAGGGACAGGGGTTCGAATCCCAGCGCTGGCCGGGATTCGAAGCCCAATTTCGTTCACCCTACGTCGCCCCCCTTCCAACCCGCACCGGCCAGCGTGGAAGGCTAGACAAACAAAGTACAAAGCATGCAAAGTACAATGCAGCCAAGGCCCCCAGTCCCCAGCAGCATCGAAAGAATATATAACCAAGGAGGCGGTTCGGGTTAACTTGGGCTCTAGGTGTATTGGGTGCTAAGAATTTCTGGGTCAAGAAGAGCCGCCGAGAGAAAGTGAGTAGACTGAAAATAATAACACATAACATAAGAACACTACTAAAAGATGAACAGATTTAACAAGATTGCAACCCACATAATTAACTCTAGATGGTAGGTGGACAAGGAAGCCCTTTGGTTTTAGTCCAACCCAGGTACAAGAACTGGAGGGAGAACTTAGGGAAACCAGGTTGGTATGGGATGTGATCGGGATCGGAGGAGTCAGAAGAAGAGAGGAATGCTTCACTACCTTACAAAGCGACCACCCACTATACCATTCCACGGCGAACAACGGCCAAGCAGGATTAGCCTTTCTCATAAACAAGAAATGGAAAGACAACATAGTGAGGATTAAGAGCATCAGCCCCAGAGTGGAAGAACTCGTTCTATGCATAACACCGCGCTACAAATTGAAGATAGTACAAGTATATGCTCCAACAACATCATACTCAGAAGAAGACACAAACAACTTCTACAGCGACGTGGATGAGACCTTAGAAAAGCCAAACCACTACACGATAATGATGGGAGACTTTAATGCGAAAGTAAGGAAATGAACAAACATTTCGGAAATTGATTGCACTTCTAGACAAGCAGGGTAGAGAAATACAAGACCAAGATATGATCATGGAACGAATAGAAGAATTCTACACCGAGCTATACGACAGTGAACAGAGTACCATGATTCACACCGACTCGAAAGAGGTACCATGGGAGGTGGAAACAGCGCTAAGAGATATGAAGATTGAGAAGACATCAGGCAACGACCATGTAAATATTGAAACATTAAAAGCAGAAGAAGATACCATCTCGAAGACACTGGCTAAGGTGTACACTAAATGTTTATCAGAAAGACGAGTACCCACCGCATGGAAGAACGCAAAGATGGTGATAACCTTCAAGAAGGGAAATAAGAAAGACTTTAAAAAACTACAGACCGATATGTCTGTTATCAAACATATACAAATTACTCACAAAGATACTAACGAACCGGGTAGAGATGACACTCGACAAAAACCAACCACGAGAGCAACCAGGATTCAGAAGCAGGTACTCAACGACAGACCACATACACGTCGTAAGCCATCTGAAAGAGATGTGCCGAGAATATAATATCTCGCTCTGCATCGCTTTCCTCGACTACGAGAAGGCTTTCGACTCGGTGCAAAGTTAAGCAATACTGCCCTCCCTTCAAGAACAGGGGATAGAAGACGTGTACATCGAACTCCTGAAAGACATCTACACCAACAGCTCGATGACAGTCCACATACACAAAAAGAGCAACAAGATCAACATCAGGAGAGGAGTATGACATGGTGACGCCATATCGTCCAAGCTGTTTACGGCAACACTCGAAAGCATATTCCGAAGACTGACCTGGGAAACCAGAGGCTTAAGGATAGACGGATAATATATTGGTCATCTTCACTTCGCCGACGACATATTCATATGCGCTACTACACCGCAAGAACTACAAAAAATGCTGCAGGAGCTAGCTGATGAAAATAAAAAAACAAGGTCTGAAGATGAACATTTTGAAGACAAAAGTGATGCTAGAAAATGACACACCAATATATATCAACATCACGCAGATAGGGAACGTTGAAAACTACGTCTACCTGGGACTGGGAAACAGTATCAGGGACAAAAAACAAGACAAGGAGATTCAAAGAAGAATCACCGTTGGCTGGATAGCATTCGCCAAACACCGCGATATCTTTTGAACCTGCTTGAAGAGACAAGTCTACAACTCATGCATACTTCCAGCGATGTCATACGGCGCGGAAACATGGGCACTCACCATCCAGGCAAAGAACAAGCTAGCAACCGCACAAACAAAGATTGAAAAAAGTTTGTTAATAATCATATATCGGGAGAAAAAAACGAACGTCTGGGTAAGAGAGAAGACAAAGGTCATAGATGTGATAGAACAAACCAGGAGACACAAGTGGACCTGGACAGGGCACGTCAGCAGACTATGAGATAACCGATGGACATCCCGTATCACAACCTGGAGACCTTACGAAGGGAAACAATCTAGATGTAGACCGGCGAGACGGTGGAGAGTCAAACTAGACGAGTACTGGAAGGGCACCATCTGGCAGAGGAGAGCGCAAGACAGGCATATTTGGAAACGAAATGCTGATGCCTTCGCCCAACAACGGGACAATGATGATGATGATGTATATATATATATATATATAATGACCTTAATCTGTTTCGTGAGGTTGCTGTCCTCGGTGGTGCAGTCTTCTATACAGGACTTGTTGGCACAACAGATTCGGTACTCAATGTCCTCTTCAATACTAGCCTATTGGGACAGGTGTCTTCATTGGCGTAGTTTAGTTTCTTTGTTTCGTTTGCCCGCGATTAGATTATTCTTTCGGACGCGGCCTAATTTTAGAGTATGTATCAAGGCCTTCCCCTAACGGCTCCAGAATAGCACTCCTGTCTAATACCAAGATTGTAGCATTCTGCTATTCTGTATCAGAATATACTTCTATGCTCTTTATTTAGGGGTGTGTCTTAGGGATACGAAAATGTCGTCGTTTCCCGGTTATCCATGGAAGCACGTGTAAAGTAACCAGGTGGGACGTTTTGTTACATAAGGGTAGAACATGCCACTGTAGGTATGTTCGTCGAGGCTGATGGTATATAGCCACCAGAAACAAGAAGCATACAATGTGGGTTAATGTGACGGCGCTAGAGGGACGCCCCTTATGCCGTATAATATGCGAGAGGGGGAACGACAGCCAGTAACGAGTCGTGACAGAGACAGGCAACCCAGCGAGGCGAGGGACCGAACCCTACCAGAAACGTCGGGACCCGGAGAAAAACGGCAGTGTGCATTACCATTCCGGTCGAGGCATAGCGAGGCAGAATGTGTTATTCGTCGGGACGAGGTTGCATGACCGGCTGCTCTCTCGGCCATTCTCCTTGACCCTGAAGTGGCGGGGTAAGCAAACTCCCAAAAATCTCGTGGAGACGATCCCCGTTGATTGACTCTTCTCAGATAGCACGTTGAGTGACTCTTCCCAGATCGCCCGTTGATTGACTCTTCCCAGATCACCCGTTGAGTGACTCTTTCCAGATCACCCGTTGAGTGACTCCTCCAAGATCACCTGTGCGGTGTGAGACAACCGTTTCATTGCGGAGGAGACAATATAAACTCTTCTTTTCGTTGATATATTCAAATAAAAGAGATGTGATTGTTATTCAGAGATTAGTGGATGTTTCATGCTAGCTATAATAATTTCAGAGATATATTTAGTCAATTGAATGGCAAGTAATCGGTTGTTAAAAGCTTAGTAAAGTAATTATTATGTAGGCCGACTTGATTTGATTGTTGGCTGTTATGTTAATCTCTGATGTAGTCAGGATCGTTTTTGGCTGTAACTTGTCAAGTAACTTTTATATAATATATAATAAATTGTTTATTGGTGTAACTATATCCTTCGTTACATTGTTCGCAGAGGCTACTTCGTTTAATGTGCGTTTAAATAGTATCGAAATTAGGGACCTCTTCTAGACTTGAGTCATCAAGCCCCTGGACACCCGCCAGCCCATGGCAAAGATGATCACCACACACCCACCGCCTACATGCAGTTGTAAGTCTGAGGACATCCATGTTATCTTTGACAGTGATTTCAGCTTTCACCAGAACATTTCTCAAGTATGTAAATCCTGTTTCTACCATATACGTGACTTCCGTCGGATTCGGCGTCATTTGTCTTTATCTACTGCTAAAACAATACGACTATCTCCAATTAGCAGTCGCCTTGACTACTGCAACTCAGGCCTAAACGATATTGCTAAAAAGGACTTACCTAAACTGCAACATGTACAGAATTGTTTAGCATGTGTTGTACTTAAAGCACCTCGTTTCTTTCAATCTATGCCCTTACACTGGCTTCCAATTGCATATCGAATACAATTCAAGTTAGCCACTATCACATATCGTACCCTTTCTACGCAACACCCATCCTATTTGTTTAGTCTTCTTAATTTTCCGATATCCCCAGGAATCTCAGATTATCTGTTTCACATGTGAGACTATAGATACCTTTCGTAAAAAAACTGAACACTTATTTATTTGAAATTGCATTCCCACCCTAACCTTAGGCGGTCCCTTGCTCTAATGACGACTCTTGCTTGTCCATGTTAACGATTTTGCCCAACGATTCTTGTATGTTGCGCCTCTGAGCTCAGATTCCTGGGGATTTAGGTGCCATTGAAGTTTGTCATTATTACTATTATTATGTTACACTTACTGTCCCCGTTGCTACTCACCTCTGCACGACCTGCGCAAGAGTATTTTGTTACGTGGGAGAAAGCCGGGTCAGCAGCGGAATCCGCACTATCTGGAATGTTTGTAACTCGGTAGCATGATGAGCCACGACAGCCAGAGCCTGCCTCTAGCTACAGTTCTCGTCAACATTCCTAATCGAGCTAGCATCTCGACTGCCAATCTTGTAACTTTCAGGGATTAATCTGAAGAAATAATTGTTTTCGAAATTACCCGATGGTTATGGGTTTTAGGATTCATCTCGGACGTTAGACGGGCGTTGATTGTTCACAACGTTGCGCAAGTTTTGTCATTGTTCCAAGCTATGTAAACTGTTCACCGATCCGTTGGAAACGTTTTACGTAACTTGCGTTTGAAAATATGCTCAAATTTGGATCATAAGAAACATGACATGTGAATATTTCGGGCAACCGTATTCTGCATCTCTATGAAGCGCCACACGGAGGATGCTACTATTTGCTAGTATTGATAACAACGTTTATAATCTCTTATTGCTTTGACACGTTAATCAAACCCGTTATACAGCATGTTTTACTGTTTCATTGGTGCCTCGGCAATACCGTCCGCAGCTGTCTCGGTCTTGTGATTAAAACAGACGAATTATAGGCCTATGCTCTTTAGAGTGACGCGTTTCATAAGGAACAAATGACGGTCTTCAAAAATAGTCTCAAAGATAATTGTTAGAAAATGTCACGTACGAAGCATTAGTAATATCAAAGATAGACTACTAAAGCACCTTCAACGTGCACTTCAGCGTCCTTGCAGTTCGTGCGATACTGACAATCTTGATGTAGTACGAAAGCTTATTTCGTAATTTATTATAGTATGCAAATGCTATAACGATCATAATTCCTAAACAGTCTATAAACGGACTTACAGTCGTGACGTTTTCTGTCTTTTACAGACACGCTAGCATACTGTGATCATAACAAAAAAGTCCTAATTAACTGGTCACACACTACGTGCGTGAAAAGAGGATCAATCCACGGTTAACCATTTACACGGATCTGTTATCAGCCGACATATAGGGGCCTGTATATATATATATGTATATATAATTGTCATCAAACACTTCTTAGTTGACGTTAATTGTGATTGAGACAGTCGCGGTAAGCTGTAACACGTCAATAATAAAATTGTAAAATCGACTGCCTCGCGTGATGTCGCACGGAGAGGCATTTTTGACGAAGACAAAGCAACTACAGTAGGTATAAAATGGAAATTAATCATCAGCTACGCACGTGTGTGTCCTTAGTTGCTACTAATATTACCAAAAATAGATAAGCGAACGAAAAATGAACAACTGAAAACACGTCCCAAAAATGCTTTATTGAACGATTGCTTGTACCATTACGGTTCGTCCGATCCAAATAATCTTGATATGGTTTGAAAGCTTACGATTTCTGCTTTTCGAATATATATATATATATATATAAATGGTTTCCTAATAGTCATTCCTAAAATAAACTATAAACGGACATACAACGGTGCCGATTCCGGTGTCTTTGACACTGCTCACCAATTTACCGATTGAGGCACCGCTATCTGATTTCATGGTACAAGCTCCACCCATTTTTAAACGGCTGCTAAAATGACATACGCGAAGTAGGCGTGACGTCACAATCACGTATATCAACCAACCAACGCAACGAATTTTGACCCGTTGGTTGGCATACGTTATTGTGACGTCACGCCGACGTAGATATGGATCGGCATTACTGTAATCAAAGCACATCAGTTTCATTGCGGCTTAAAAATGGGTTGAGCTTATAAAATGAAATCAAGAAATGGTGAAGTGCGCATGTCTGAACCTATGCAAATGAGGAAAACAGCGCCGCAATAGGAAGATTATTGTACTGAGTACACGCCGCTAACATCGTTCGGAATCGTACAGAACACCGAAAACGGCACGATTGTAGGTCCGTTTATAGGTGTTCTATGAACGGTTAACGGGAAATATAAATGACGCTAGAATAACAAAAAGTGCATCCTTTCAAATTATACCAAAATCGTCGGGACAGGATGAGCCGTTAGGGTGCTAGTGACAGTAGAATTTCATATTTTGGACGTGTTCCGAGTTTTTCATTTTTTGCTCGCTTATCTATTTTTGATATTACTTATTGGGTTTGTAAACTGATTTAATGTGGTCGACTGTGAAGGAACTGGCGCATGATGAAACTCTCAACAGGTTCGCCAACCCCTTGCACGCGTTTGTAGTATTTATATCGGCTGTTTATGACGTTACTCTTCGGTGTTACGTACGCGCGGAATTTGGCATACACTGTGTCCAAATTTTGTCTTTGTCCGTCGTTCGGGTCAGTTTCTGATGTGACGTTGTCGAATTGGAATGTGGATTGGATGTCGCGGCCCTTCTCTCCCACCCACAACAACAGATAACTCACTTGTTGCACCTCTGTTTTGTAGTGTAACGGCCCAGCGAACATTAGCCGTGCGTGTTTTTCGAATTTTATCCATGTTTCTGACAGCGCCGGCGAGTCCCAGTCCAGCGTCGGATACAACGCGCTATTTTGGTTCATGATGTTCTTCTACGGCGACACGACACGTTGCTGCGTGTCTCTGGACGTGTGTTCCATATTTTCTGACACCATGAAATTTTATAGATAATGATATAAGATGTAATACTTTTATTGTGTATAACCGTACACTCAGAACATGCCCGTGCACGCCGCATCTGCCAACCAACATGTGCCACCCGTAAGTGCGCGAGGCCCGTAAGGGTAATGGTGGTACGAGATGCATGTGATCTACACTTACACTTACAGGTTAATGGGCTGATTTAAGCCATTGGCCTTTGTTGGTGCCCATATCCTAGGCTATTCCAGTGCTTGTCGAGTCTTGCCTTAAACTGTGTGACGGTCTTGGCATCTACCACATGTTATGGGTACAATACACTGATCCACGGCTCTAAATGAGAAGTAATTCTGTCTGACCAGCAGTCTTGTTCTTTGCTTGAAAAGCTTTCTCGTGTGTCCTCGTGTTGCTGTACTGTCCCTCTCCTGGAAGAAGTGACGAGCTTCAACTTTGTTGATTCCGTTAAGTATTTTGTACGTTTCATTAAGGTCGCCTCTCTGACGTCGGTAATACAACGAGTGTAGTTTCAGTTGTTGTAATCGTTGTTCGTATGCGAGCTTTGCTATGCTGGTAACCAGCTTGGTTGCTCTTCGCTGTACCTTTTCGAGGATGTCAATGTCCTTTGCCAGATATGAGCACCATGCTTGTACACAAAATTCGAGGTGTGGACGGACATATGCCCGGTAGAGTGTCACAAATGATTTCTTGGTCATGTGCTTAAAACTTCTCTTTACCATGCCAAGACCTTGCATGGCTTTCTTTGCTGCTTTCTGGGATTGCACAGTCGGTTTTAGGTTGGTTGTCACCCACACCCCAACGTCCTTTTCTTCGTTTGTTGTCTCGAGGTTCACTATGGTTCCAGTCTTGTGTGTCATAGTATACGTTTTGTGTAGCGATTTCCCCACTTTCATTAACTTGCATTTCTCGGGGTTGAATTGTAGCAACCATTCTTTACTCCAATCTTCGAGGGTGTCAATGTCAGTTTGCAGTTGGTCTTGGTCTTCCTGATTACGGATTGTTGCGTATAGCTTCGTGTCATCGGCAAACATCTGAATGCTACAGTGGACCAGGTCTGGGATGTCATTCACGTAGAGGATAAAAAGAAGCGGTCCTACGACAGATCCCTGGGGAACTCCACTAATGACGTGGGCCCACTCTGATTTAGATCCGTTGATTACCACTTGCTGAGTTCTATTAGTCAGGAAAGTTTTCAGCCATCGAACCACTTTGCCTCGGATGACGTAAACTTCTAGCTTCTTTACCAGTCTGCAGTGAGGAACAGTGTCGAACGCTTTCTTGTAGTCCAGGTATATGACGTCCAGACCGTATCCTTCGTCCAGTGTTCGTGTCCATTCCTCAAAGGTTTCTAGTAAGTTGGTCAAACAGGATTTGCCTTCCAGAAATCCATGCTGGTTATCGTTGATGATGCTGTGTTCGTTGAGAAACGTGATCATGCTCTCTCTGACGATTGCTTCCAGAATCTTGCAAGGTATGGATGTTAGGCTGATTGGACGGTAGTTTCCTGCCTTCTCTTTAGACCCCTTCTTAAAAATTGGTGTGACTAGGGCTTGTTTCCAGTCTGTAGGAATTAGACCAGTGTCTAATGATTGGCGAAATATCCAGTACATCGGCTTAGCAAGGGTTTTGCTGCACTCTTTCAGTACCCACGGGTGCAACCCGTCTGGGCCTGGCGCCTTGTTGGGATGGATACTTTGTAGTTTCTTGCGTACAGTCTCTTCTGTAAATATGATGTCGGCTACACACTCGTTTGTTCTTTGATGAAATTCTGGGATGGTAGACTTATCCTCATTTACAAACACTGACTTGAAAAAGTCACCCAGTACATTTGCTTTTTCCTGGTCATTTTCTGTTATTCTGCCGTCTTCTTTCTCCAGCTGGCTTACTGTTACCTTTACCTTTTGTTTTGATCTCAGATAACCGTAGAATTTCTTTGGTTCCTTCTTGAAATTGTTGATTAGTTTCTCCTCGTAGTCTTTCTGTGCCTGTCTAATTTTGGCATTTGTCTCATTTCTCTGTTTGACATATGCAGTATAGTCTCTGTCCAGCCCCGAACTTGTGTAGCGTTTGTATAAGTCATACTTTCTCTTCACTGTTCTCAGCATTTGTTTACTCCACCATGGAGGTTTGTTAGCCATCTTGCGTTTTGGTGTCCCGAGATCTCCTTCTTGAGTTTAGTCCAATTAGTGTTTACACTGTTTCCCTGAAACTTGTTCTCCCAGTCAGTCTTGCTCAGGGATTCATTGGTTGCTTCATAGTTGCCTTTGGGGTAGTTTCTCGATCCGCTTAGTCTGTTGTTGGCTGGTGCTTCTGCATAATAATAATAATAACAATAAAGGTTCTTTTACCGCGCGATCTCTAACTAATAGTTAATCAATGCGCTCACAATATAGAAACATTATAAATACAATTAAAATAATATATAAATTAGTTATAAATTAATTAATTTACAAAATAAAAAATAGATTAATAAATTAACAAGAGTCACTAAAACGTCCTGTAAATAAATCTTGCTATTGTCCACCATAAGTTTGTTTAAATAAATATGTTTTCAGGTGACGTTTAAATAAAAATATAGACGGAGCATCTCGTAGAGTCAGTGGCAGTTCGTTCCATTTGGCCGGACCAGTTATGCCAAACGCTCGCTTGCCGATGGATTTTTATGCTCGTGGAACTGCAAGCTGAAGATGGTCATGAAGCTGCCGAAGACGAGGGTTGCGAGTTCGTGGATGTAGTAGATGTGCAAGGTACTTCGGCGCCAAACCATGGAGCACCTTGTAAATATACACAAGTACTTTAAACACAATGCGTTGTCTGACTGGCAACCAGTGCAGAAGCGCCAGTACTGGCGTTATGTGTGAAGATATAGGTGTGAGGACAACTAGGCGGGCTGCCCTATTGTGTATCTTCTGGAGACGTGCTAAGTGAAATTCGGTTAGGTCCAGCAGCAGAGCGTTGCAGTAATCTAAGCTTGAAACAACCAGCGCAATGACCAATGAATGGCAGACAGGCTTCGTGATATAGGCCCTGATGGAGCTAATACGTCTCAGATGGTAGTTACACTTCTTGCAAACAGCATCATGTGAGTGTCAAAGTGAGCTCCCAAATTCCTGACAGAGACAACAGGTTTTATGTTGACTAGATTATAGGGACTGAGGGCCACCATAAATTCAGTCTTATTGTCGTTTAGCTTGAGTTTATGCTTAACCATCCAACATTTGACCTCACTGATGCAGTCACTAAGTCTCTGAACAGCGCATTCCAAGTCACCAGATATGTGAGAACAGTAGGATGTGTATAGCATATGTAGGTCCACAGTAAGGACTCATGGTCGCTACACCCCAGTGGTGGTAGATGAGTGACATTGTCAACCATATATTGTTCATTCGAAAACACCAGATCAAGTGTAGAAGGTTGTTGGCCCGGTCTCTGTCTGGTCGGTTTGTTAATGTGTTGAGTCAGGTAGGCGTCATGCGTTGCATCAAAAAACTTGGCTGCTGTGGAGTATTCACTCCCACTCACCATGTGGTCTTCCCATTTTATCTCTGGAAAGTTGAAGTCTCCCATCAACAGAATGTGTGAGTATCCATGCATTTCTTGCAAATGTTTTATTGCGTCTATTATTCTGGTGTTGTTTTCGCCAGTTGACTTCTGTGTCCTGTACACAATTCCTGCTAACAGCTGGTCTTTGTCGTTTAGCTTAACTGACACCCACATTGGGTCTTCTATTTCCAGGTCGTTCATTTCTTGGCAGGGCATAGCTGGTAGGTCTTTGTGCATATACATTAGTACTCCGCCACCAATAGATTCCCTTCTGTCACTTCTGAACATATTGTAGGCGCCCAGGTTTTTCTCACAGTCACCTATATCTGGATTGCACCGTGTTTCCGTGATTCCTATGATTTTCGGTTCACAACTCTGAATTTGTGCTTGGAACTCGTGGAACTTGTTTTTTATACTTTGTGCATTTGCTTGATAACACTTAAACATGAAACATTGTGCTTGTGCTTGATTATTTACACTGTTCGTTGTCAGGTTTGGGTGGCTCACTGGCTTGGTGGGGTTTCTTGAGTGCGTACCCTCCTCTGCACTATTTTCCCGTTTTTTATTATATCCCTGTTTCCCCAGATTCAGTGTTTTTTTCAGTTAGTTCTGCCCGGAGAGCCTTGTCTTTCTCGCTCTCCTTTGGGGTCATGTCAGGTGTGATAAACACTTTCCTGATGTTGTTTGGGTTGTTTACACTCCGGAGTTTAGTACAGTTTTTCATGATGGCTGTTTTTTCCTGGTCGTTTCCTACCTGCACCATCAGCAGCCTTGGTCGTGTTCCTTTCTTGCCCAGCCTTACTGCACGGTTGATATCCACCGTCACCCCCAGGTACTGTTCGAAGATAGACTTCACGTGATCCATGTCGTGTTGTTTCCGTTCTTGTCCTTCGTCCGATGTTGGTTCTGGTATGTTGTGGACTATCACATTGAGACACCTTTTTGCTTTGTCGTTTTCTTCTCCCATGTAGTTTTCTACTGCTGCCTCAATACTGCTTTGGGTCAACTGACTCAGTGGTTTGATTTTGTCCTCAACATTGGATGCAAGTTCAGAAAGCTTTTCATCTACTCTCGTCTCTAGTGCACAGCAGGTGACGTCCATCTTGGCTTCCACATTTTCTTCTACCACTTCCAGCTTGTGTTCTACTACTTTCAGCCTCGTCTCGAATTTGTTCTGCTTTTCCCGCACATCATTAAATAATCTCAAAGCCATGTTCACTTTAGGTTGGCATTTGGTACAGAAAAACATTATTTTGGATGACGATCCGGATAACATTTTGTATTCAGTTGCGTTTAGCCCTGCACATACACTGTGCTCCCACCGGCTGCACCACTGACACTCGGCTCCGTTGTCCACTTGTGTAACAACTTTCCCGCAAGTTAAACAATTGTCATCTGTGTCTGTGACATGTTCATTAGTATTGATCGTGCTATTGGTACCCACGACTATATCATCATCTTGCCTTACCGGAGATTCTGCGTCTTTGTTATTTCTTCCGGCTTTGCTTTCGGATCTCCCGCGGTTTCGGCCATGTTTGTTGTGATCCGGTGCCGTCGATCGGGACGAATTTTCGTGTTGCTTTCTCTTTGCACTAGCACTTTTTTCTGTGTTTTTCCATGTAGCCTAATACGGGACAGGGCAACTAACAAAAAACCTGGCTAAAACAACTACCATACAACCTGCGATCCGCTTCTTCAATCTTTTTTCTCAGCTTCGAAAAACAGCGTGCCTCGTTACCAGCCTCGTTCTCATTGGTAAGCCGAATCCAAGAAGGCGTAGCTGCAATTTATTTGCTACTCCTCATTTGTATTTATCAGTTGTACTTGATAGATATAGTATACGTTGTTAACCGAATACCAATTTACTCAGAATATTTCAATACCAGCAATGAAGTTATCTGTGAATGGAAAGGGATATCATTACAATCGTGACATAGACATTAGTCACATAGTCGGTCTGGACACTGACATTTTCAATGTCTTCTTCTTCTGACTTCTTGTCCACTTCCTTTTTCCCACATTTAGGAAAGTAATGAAATGACATTCCTGGCTCTTTGTTACAAATGCTACAATTAATTGCCGCACAGTATTGCGAATGGCATTGTATTTTCTGTTTCTTTACCTTGCAACATTTGTCCTGTTCGCGCTAAGCCATTGCTGTTAGTATGAAGCACCCAATTCGAAACTAGATGGCGCTGCGCATTTCGGTGAGACGAAAGAGCCTATACTATTATATATTATATAGGCTTGCCCAGCGTGACGCATTTATAGTTTTTAATGATACCAAGGTTTATTTGGTGTTGTTTTCGTCTGGCAGCTTTTACCTGTTTACCGACAATATCGTAGTAGTTGTGAATTGTTCCGGTACTACAGTAACACACCTACGCCGACATTATTATATTTTATTATATCCCTTCCTCTTGTCGTTGACAAATTCATGCTGATTCTCTGACGAAGCTTGACAGTGGGTTGTATTTGTGTTCCATCAATAAAAAAAGTTGTTGGGCGCAGTTACTGGATCTAAGCAATCTGAATATGAGCTGGATTATGCTGCGAAAACCTCGAATCTAACAACTTTGTTTAGATTTACAAATTACATATGGCACAAATTCATGTTAACAAATAATAATGTCATTAAAAATAACTTGGTAAAACTTTGCCTGTATGCTTGACGCTGATTTGGTAGTCTAATATGTATGTTAGACTGGCAAATCCCAATCAGTCGTCCTGAAAAATGCCGCTGTCATAATATCGCATTGTTACGAGCACTTGTAAGTTGTAGCAGGGGCGTCAACGATCCAAATCTCGATTTCTTCGTGTGGCATCTGTAATATATTTATGCCTACGACGTCTTGTCGTCTACAGCGAAACTTTGTAACTAGTTCTTCGTCTTCAAACGCGTCACAATGATGGCTTCATTCCCGATTTCTTCATAAAATTCACCTTTGTCGGTAGCGTTGCAGAACGAGGGCCGCCATTTTTATCCGGCGGATAGGCAACAATACGCAGAAAAATGTGTGTAAAACTTTATCCGCGTTTACGTCACAGCAGTATCTGTAATGTGATATTCCTCCACCTAACATGCCTAGGACTCACAAGATAGAGACTAGAGTCGGCCCTGGTCAAAAATAGCTAATTAACTAAATCATTATTAGTTCATACATACATATATTGTGACGCCTTTCCCTGCAGCTGCACTTAGTCTTTGTCTTTGCAACCTCTTTCTAATTCGTTATTTTCGGTGTCATGTATTAATTATATATCTCAGTAAGCCTTTTAAGTCGACATTGATTTAAGTATTTATACAAAATGTGTTTTCTCTTCATGGTCACGATACAAATGCTAATAGCATCAAAATATATTCATATTTTAGCAATGACTGAGACATGGTTGACAACAAAATGAGACTGTCTCCTGTCTTGCTGACATCACTCCTCCTGGCTTTTCTACACCATCATCCACGCCAGTCAGGTAGAGGTGGTGGTGTCGCATTTCGAGTTTCTGATCTGTTCAAGGTAGAAATCCTTCATTCACCTGTATACCACAGCTTCGAGGTATTATGTATTCTTATAAAAGGTTAATCTATGTCTGCTAATTTTATTTGCATATATCGTCCTCCTGGAAACACAAGTAAATGTTTTGATGAATTTCAAGATTTTCTTGAAACAACATTACAATTATATAGAGAATTATATATTATAGGTGATTTTAATATTCATGTTGATTTACCTATCCTTAATACTAGGTTATTCATGGATGCACTTCAAACATTTGACTTACAACAGCATGCCACATTCCTTACTCATATTCATGGGCTTTGGCTCGACTTGGTTATCACTATGTCAAACTGCAATAACATCAAGGCGGTATATGTTATTGATGGATTATCAGATCATCATACTGTAATTATTGAGTCCCAGAATCGAGTCAAAACCAGCACAACAATGTGTTACTTTCCGACCGATACATGACGTTAATATAGACATTCTTCGTGAGGACCTTGCAAATTCAGATATCTTAATTCATCCAAAAACTACACTGTGTGAGATAGTAAACCAGTAGTACGTTACACTAAGTACCCTTCTTGATAAAGATGCCCCCAAACAAAACAAAAAATAAAAGTTCGTCCACCGTCACCATGGATGTCACTAGACATAGTACAAGCAAAACGTCGCCGTCGATATCTTGAAAGAATTTGGCGATGTACCCGTTCATCCCTTAATCGGATCCGCTATACTAAGCAGTTACATATGTGCAACCACATGATGTCAAAAACAAAATCAGACAATTATACGAATTTGGTATAAACAATTCTGAAAAACCTTGCCAAATGTGGAAAACCATCAATAGTGTCCTTCATCGGGAGAAACCAAAATTATTGCCTGATACCTCTTCATTGGATACATTATGCAGCATGTTTTCAAAATATTTCACGGATAAGATTGCTTACATTCGATCACGTTTTGTTATTAATGACGTCGATTACAAGTTTACTGAACAGCCGATTGTTGATAATACACTGCAGTGTTTTACCCCTGCAACTAGTGAAGTTCGCACTATCATACAATAGTGTCTTAACAAATCGTGTGGTCTTGACCCTTTTCCAACATTTCTACTGAAGAGTTGCATTGATCAACTGGTTTATTCTTTTACAAATATTATAAATATGTCAATGCAGGATGATGTTGTTCCACACGAATTCAAGTAAGCTATTGTCAATCCTCTTATTAAAAAACAGTCTGTGCAAAAATTACCTTAAAATTACAATCCTATCTCAAATCTTAATTTTCTGTCGAAAGTATTGGAGAAGGTTGTTGCAAATCAACTCCATGAACACATTTATTCACAGCATTTATAAAATGATTTACAATCTGCATATAAGCGATTTCATTCAACTGAGACGGCTCTTCTTAAAATACACAATGACATTGTATGCAATATGGATAATAGCAAATTGACTGCGCTCACCTTACTAGATCTATCAGCTGCTTTTGATACAGTAGACCACGACATTCTTTTACATCGCCTTAATAGACATTTTGGTATATCTGGCATGGCTCTTCAGTGGTTTAGTTCATATTTTTCAGACCGATACCAAAGCATTAACATATCTGGCTCACTGTCTTGTCTAGAACATCTTCCATTTGGTGTCCAACAAGGTTCTGTCCTTGGCCTTGTTCTGTTTAGCTTATACACTACATCCCTTAGTCAAGTCATAACTATTCATAGTATATCATCATTTGTATGCTGACGACACACAGGTCTATATATCACTTTCACCAACTGACACACAGACATCTCTATCAACTTTAAATGACTCTCTCAATGACATCTTGGTGTGGATGGAAGCAAGTAAATTGAAACTAAATCCAGATAAAACTAATATAATTATATTGGCACAAAACAACAACGAAACAAGGTTGTTAACTACTTTCCAGTTAAATTGCTTGGTAATGATACATCACCATCAGATACTGTTCGTAATCTAGGTGTTATCTTTGACAGTGATTTCAGCTTTAAGCAGAACATTTCTCAAGTATGTAAATCCTGTTTCTACCATATACGTGATTTCCTGCCGAATTCGGCGTCATTGTCTTTATCTACTTCTAAAACAATATCAGTATCTCTAATTAGCAGTCGCCTTGACTACTGGAACTCTCTCCTAAACGATATTGCTAAAAATGACTTAGCTAAACTCCAACGTGAACAGAATTGTTTAACACGTGTAGTACTAAAAGCACCTCGTTTCTCACCATCTCTGCCCCTACTTGCAATTGCATTGGCTTCCAGGTACATATCGAATACAATTCAAATTAGCCATTGTCACATATCGTACCCTTTCTACGCAAAACCCATCCTATTTGTTTAGTCTCCTTCGTTTTTTCCGATATCCCCAGGAATCTCAGATCATCTGTTTCACAACGACTTTTTGTTCCGAAAACCAAGCTTAATATCGGAAAACTTTCTTTTTCTATAGCTGCACCCACAATCTGGAATCAACTCTCTATCGCTTTAAAATCATCTTAGACTATAAATACCTTCCGTAAAAAACTAAAGACTTATTTATTTGAAATTGCATTCCCACCCTAACCTTCGGCGTTCCCTTGCTCTAATGACGACTCTTGCTTGTCCCTGTTAACGATTTTGCCCAACGATTTTTTTATGTTGCGCCTCTGAGCTCAGATTCCTGGGGATTTCTGCACTATAGAAGTTTGTCATTATTATTATTATCCGCGCTTCATGCACAAGGGCCCAGCTAAAAAATGTGACGTCACATTTATGTCGCATATACATTACCTGTTCTGTGCGTGTGCTTACGACTACGATTGCCCAGTCTTACGTCGAGTTGGAGGCAATCGTGGCGATTAATTAGCATATTCAATCGGCGAGACTGTCGTTGACCGGCATTCATGCACAATCGGGGCGGTGTGCGGCACTTCCCGATTGTGATTTATGAATCGTAAGGAATTAACCAATCATAGAACTGAAGAGATTAGTTAATTCTAGTGAAAACGGCTGATTTCTGGTGCGAAATGACGAAGGATACAATATGTGTCGTAATTGGCCTTGTTTATTTGATAGTTCATCTCAATCCTATTCCAACAGAAATCCAAAGCAAAGGCTTTAGAAGAGATTGCCTCCACACTTGGAACTGGCGGTAAACAAAAATAATAAAATTAAAATAATCGCTTGCTTTAATCACTACTTTAACTTTAGTAGGCTGTTACTGCAATACTGCCTACATCAAAAGTGTTTGTCGAACTTGTTTGTTCCTGCTAATGTTATTATAATGTGAAATCGTCTACAGTCTAAGCCCCGTATTAGAGTAAACGATACCGTAGGCGAAGGCCCTATAACTGTCTGTGTTTGTCGCATCGATTGAATTTAATAATATTTCAAAATTAAAAGTAGAGAGTTTGTAGTACGCACGTCAACCCTTACATTTAAAGCATCAATTATTCATACAAAACATATAAAACAAGACCCATAGAGTAGCATTGATTTTGAGAGGAATGTTTATTGTTCAAAAATCTCCAACTTCAATCCCCCTCGAAACCTCCAACTTCACCTGCCCCCGAGGCTACTAAAATCTATAAACACCCTCCTTTCATACTTCCAATTGTACCCTATTCGTCATCACACAAAATAACATGATTTTCACACGACCACAAGACCTTCACACTGATCGACCATTTTGCTATTGGAACAGGCTGGAGGACTCCGCCTCTACAGGACGTCCGAGTGCTCCGTAGAGCAAACATCTGTAGTGACCACCATTTGTTTGGTGCAAAGATCAAGATCAAGTTGAGGAGACAGAAGAAGAAGTCAAATATAACTAAGAAATTCGACATGAACAAGCTCCAGAAGCCAGTGACCAAATACGAATTCCAAGCAGTCCTGAGAAATCGTTTTGCTGCCCTTGCGGATACTACAACAGGTTCAATGGAATGGTGGGAGAAGATGAAAGATGCGATGATGGCAGCGGGCAAAGACGTTTTGAGATTCCAAAAATCTCTGAAGGAATCTTGGGTCAGTGATTGCACATGGGGATTGATTGCGGAAAGGAAATCCTGCAACACAATCGAAAAAATGAGTCGTGCAACACAGCTTCCTACAGGGCATATAGTAAGAAGGACAGAGAATTGAAGCGCAGCTGTCCGAAATGACATAAGACAGGTCTACCGCATTGCCAAGAAAATCACAGGCAGCACAAAGACAGTGTCTGGACCAAGCAAAGCCAAAGATGGATCTGTACCATCGAAAGAAGAGGACACACTTTAGAGAGGTTCTCAACAGACCTGCACCTGACACACCAGCACTGACTGGCAACACCCAGACCGTGTTCCCAAGGAGCACGGTCAGAGGAGTTCTCGGAGGATGAAGTGAGGCCATTGCGACTCTCAAAACAAATAAGTCACCTGGCATGGACGGAATCACAACTGAAATTACCAAAGCTGGTGGTGAAACAATTGTACAATAGATGTGCGGACTTTGCAACCAGATCTGAGACTCGGGCATCTTTCCTGAAGACTGGAAAGATGATGCTGTTGTCTGTATCCCCAAGAAAGGAAACTGAATGTGACAACTGGGGAGGTGTGACATTGCAGTCAATACCAGGAAAAGTGTACTGCCAGATGATACAGAACCGAATGCGAGATGTGATAGATGGCGAATTGTGTGAGGAACAAGCAGGCTTTAGGCCCAAACGCTCTTGTGCTGAGCAGATATTCACACTTAGACGCATTATTGAGAAATGTCAAGAGTGTCAGTTACCCCTCGCAATCAGTTTCATATACATCACCAAAGCGTTTGATAGCATCCACAGACCCTCCATGTGGAAAATATTAACCACCTATGGAATCCCACAAAAGATTGTATCAGCAATCGAGAAGATAAATGAAAACTCGAGATGTTGTGGAAAAACAGAAGATGGCTACAGCGACTGGTTCCATGTGATGGCTGGTGTCAGACAAGGCTGCATTCTTTTCCCGCTTCTCTTTGCAATTAATGGATTGTGTGGGTTAAGAAGGAGCGTTTATCAGACCTGGACTGTGATGATGACAATGCTGTCCTCTCAGACACCACCCAGGGCCTACAACATCTCGTGGAATCAGTCAGCAGATTTGCTCAGCAGGTTTGAGACTTGTCATCAGTAAACAAAAATTGCTGACAAGGTACCATCACCCACCCACATATGTTTTGATCAACCAGAAAAAAGTAGAAACAGTCGAAAACTTTACCTACCTTGGCAGCTCCATCAACAACCAAAGCATCATCGATCATGAACTAAACTGCAAGGTGGGGAAAGCGTCAGCAGCAGTAGTATGTAAGTCTATTCTAATACGTCGATGTGGATGCATAAAAATGTGGCAGTGAAGATGCTGACTCACTTCCGGTAAGGAGCGCCCCCTATGGGTTATTGGCCTACTTAATCCGAAGAGGTCATATCTCTTAATTATAGCCCATCCCCTAGCGAGTGTTGGGTACCATAGTGCGTGCGTGTGCGTGCGTATAAGGGAGCTTACCTGGTATATGATCTATGAATAAACGAACACAACACCATATTTTTAACTTTTCACAATTTCATCTTCATCGGATTCATAACCGGAATCGGGATCGTCGGTGTGGAGAATCCACCATTGTATAGGTGGAAGTGGCGGGGTGATGGTGGTGTCCCGTGAAAGAATTCCTTCATCACCTGCCAGTACCAGCTCCAGTATTTGTGTGTTATTTCACTCATGTATATGTAAGGGTCATCCATCTTTGTGTATTATCGCGTGCATGCGGTATGAAAAAACGAACAAAACACGGTAGTATACGAGTGCACACGTATTTTATTGACTAAAGATACAAGTGAATAATGATTACGACTTGCGGGTGTTTACAACCTCGCCAGCGGTCGTGAGCTTACGGGTCATTACGACCACGCCGTAGGCTCGTGCATGCATGATACGACTTAGGGTTGACTTAACACCTCGCCATTGGTCAGAGCTTACGGGTATCTGACCACCACGCCATTGGCTCAACCAATAATAATTATAATACCTTGTTGTCAATTAAACACGGTGCCGATCGATATATAAACCAGCCGAAACAAGCAGTAATATCAAAACTACTCACAGACAAAGGTATACCATATATATGAACGGTAACTAAAGTAAACATCGAATACATAGAATCAGTGTTGAAACAGGGTACTACAGTGTACCTTATCTCAATTGTTTAAACCAATAAAACACACGGCAATCGTTTCTCACCAAATCAGTACCGAAACCATTCACAAAAGACTTCATCGAAAAGTGGTGACAGCGAGCCTTGAAATAAGAAACGCAATATTGTCCGCAAACGTTAGACAGGGAACTCTACAGTCTCGTGAAATTGTCAGTCCATTCAACGCAATGTTTATTCATGAAGGTGCGGAACTCTGTGGCAAACCTTACGAACATAAGTATTTGCCGTGTCCACTGCCATCCTGGTACAGCGCTATCCAATGTTCGCCCGGTTTCTTGGCGTTCATCGCTTCAGAAGTCGTAGATGACGTTGCCGGTCTTGTCGATTTCCAGCACAGACTCGAACTCGGCGTAGTCGATGACATTTACGGTGGTCGTCAGGCATCGCGGAAATGAATCTCGATGCGCAGGTTGCCTTTTTGTACCAGAAGCAGGCGCCGTCGCATGCGTCGGGGGTGAGATCCAAACCGAAGGTGTAGCCGCGACGGAAGTCGGCGCGAAACAGTCCGTTCCCTCTGTCTTGCCACTCCTTACCGGACGATGGGAACAGGTTGAGATAGCTTCTGACGAAGAGATCGTTGTTAAAATTTGGCTGAAAAGGTTTAGAAGGTATCTGTCGTCCGTCGGCGTACACGGCGAGGAAGTTGATGTCGTTGTACTTCGCGTGGAACGAATTTTTGGCGTAGGTTCCGTTATAGGCATCGTTATCGATGCAGCACAGTACGAGACGTTTCGGTAGCGTTCCGATGAACATATTCTCGTGGGTGTGAGAGCGGGGTCTCGTTGAAATGGAGTAGACCTTGCATTCTACGGGACGCGTCAGATACTTGGCCGTGCTCTTCTCGAGGGCTTTGATGTGTGCCATATGTACGGTAGGATTCAGAGTGGCCTTCTTCACGAACAAGGTGGCGTTGACGATCTTGATATTGAAGTCGGGGTTGGTACCTCCGGTCATGAGCGCGAACGCGTTCTCGCTGCGCACGAGACGTATCTTGACCTCGACACCGTTGATGAGGAATTTATCCTGAAGGAAGAGGTCCACGTGGAGACGACCCATCATGTCGACGACGCGACTCTTCACGATCTTTACTCGTCGAACCACGAAGCCCGCGTTGGCCGTGTCTCCCGCGGCTATGTCGATAGCCTCCATGTGACTGCCCGTGTCCTTGTGCCACATTTGACTCGACAGTTGCGTCTCCTTAGCATCATCACCGTAGCTCTGCAGCGTCTCGATGTAGGCGCGGTACGGATACGTGTTGGTAGAGGGGGTCACGAGCGTACCGTTCAGGTAGACGTCGACTTGGCTGAACAGCGAATGGAGCAAGTTATTCACCAGAGCCGCGGGATCGGCGGCGTCGAGGTCGGTTCCGTCGGGACGGGTCACTTTCGCTTGAACGTGTAGCATCGTACTGGCGAGATCCAGGTAATCATCTTCCGATCCGGGTATCACAAATTCTATCGGGCCGCCCGAGTCGTGAGAGGACATGGGTTGATATTGCACATTGCGACTGCCGACGATACTGGTCTTGAGTCGGGGGTACGGAAAAGAGGTCGAGTTCACTCTTGACCCTTTCACAGGATTGTTTATGCTCGAAATCCATCGTCGAATATGTCGAGTTCACTTTTCCGGGACGACGTCTGTTTCTTTCGCTGTCTTCCACCTGTACTGATCTACCCGATCAATATCGTTTCCACCTAGGTCCGAGTGGACATAATTGCGTCTGTGTCGTTGTTTCGGGACTGGTCATAACACTTGAACGGAAACCTAGCATAGTTGCCATGGCACTCTCTATGGGAATTTTAAACTCGGTCTCGAAGGTCATGTGCAAGGTCACCCTTTGAGAGATGTCACAGTAGCTCAATTTTGCTCTGGCCCTATCCGTAGACATACGAGACAGTGCCTTGTTGATGGTACGTAACAAGTGGTTCGTAATACCCGGCTTCGATCGTGCTACTGGGAGTGAGTCCACTACGATTGCTCTCGTACAGGTAGAACCTGGTATCCTCTTCGCGAACGTTGTACCAAGTATGCGGGTATTGGAAATCTACTATACCGCATTCCGAGATGCCACCAGACAGAACGACACGACGAGGCAAGTCCGTGATGTAATGCGCCAAGGTTTTATTCAGATGCGATTTCATGGAAGCGTTCATAGGCAATGTCAGGTAGAAATCACTCGTCGTCATGGTATTGTTGTTGTCTCAACGTCCGATTGGGTAGGAGGTAACCCAACGAACTACTCAATAAGGCCGTCCACAGAGTCGGATTATCGTGACCGATCGATAGGTTCTGTATGCTAACCAAAATGACCGTGTATAAGATTACGACCTGACAGAGAAAGACTATCTCCTCTTTGGGACACTCGGTACCGTAAATATGCCTGTTGTGCTCTGTTGTTGCTGCGCCTCGGTAACGTCTTCTTCTGCATCAATGATGGAGACCTCTCTTGTCGTTTCGAGTATCATCGTCCGAATGGGGTTCGGAGGTCGTACACCCGCCTTTTATCATTTACTATAGGAAGCCAAATCCATAGGACACCTTGTTATGGTGACGTCTCCTTTTGTAAACTCGTGCTGACCGACGAGATATCAACTGGCGAATCGGAGGCCGCGCGCCTAGTCTTTATACCTGACGAGGGCCTTGGCATCGATCCAGCTGTTGAATTTGGAAGGGTAACCGTCCCATTTCACCAACACCTCCTTTCGCATGCCTATCTTCCGTCGCCGCGTTACCGATTCCACGCGGTACAGTTTATCACTTGGCACCGACACCTTCTGCAACTCCGTTTCGTAGAAGGTTCCGTCCAGCATCTCGGCGAGATCGTCCGTCAATCGTTAGACGGGTGGATCGGAGGGATGGACCCCGCGTATCATGAAGATTTCCTCACTCCAATTCGCCATGTACCCTTTCACGAACCGTCTCTTGACCTTGCTGATACGCAAGTGATACGCCACGTGGAACTTGGGTACGCCCTTGCTGTCGTGTCAGTACTAGCGCTGCCACATCTCTTCCTGATCGGATGCATTCACCCGTTATGGAGGCATACCGATAGTGCGGTGGGGTGGTGTCGTTGTAGGATCGTACAAAGTCTTGAAGGACATCGATGTATCGCCACGTCTCGTGTTTCGTCAGGTATCGTCACATATGCGTCTCCAACGTGCGATTATACCGTTCGACGATGCTCGCCTTGGTTTCCTCGTTGTGTATGTGAAGAAGTGACAGATTCCGTACTTTTTCAACAGTCCTTGAACACCACGATTCAGGAACTCGACTCCTTTATCGGTCTGCAACGTCATCGGTCGATTGTCGCCTGTGAACAGATCGTCTATGGCCCTCGCCAACGACACCGACGACTTGTTTTTCAATGGAACGCAGCGGGCAACTTTCGAGAAGACATCGATGACAGTGAGTCGAAAAGTCTTACCGTCGTTGTTTTTTTCCATACTGGACAGGTGGAGGAGATCAGCCTGCCACTGTTGACTCCGTACACCCACGACAACGCGCCGTCTCTTGAAATGAGTTCTCATTGGTTTGTATATTCATTTGGTCGCGCCTGCATGTGGCTGCACCGATGTAAGCTTCGTGCATATTTTGTATTTTACCTGTTTTTAACGAGAACAGCAACGCACACCGGCCAGGCAAACGGGCGTCAACACATCTAACCTCTTGAAGATACTACGGATCCCCCTTGTGCGGCCTGTCAAGTTGTGTTTACTGAATGCGAGGTCAGTCTGCAACAAGGCACACTTTCTTGTTGATTACGTTGCCGACCATGACTTGGACATACTGTGTATTACGGAGACCTGGCTATCCAGCGAGAATACTGTGTCTGCGACCGCCGTCACACCATGCGCCTATCTCCTTCAGCACGTTGCTCGGAGTAACCGTCGTGGCGGCGGTGTCGGCGTTCTGTTCACAGCATCTTACAGAGTCGACCACTCTCGTCTTTGGCCCGCTTCATCTTTTAAGTGTCTCGACCTTCAATTACGCTGCCATAGAGTCTCCTCTGCATTACGCCTGTTCGTCATCTACCGACCGCCATCGTCCAACCCTAACTACCAGCCGTTCGCCACTTTCCTTGCCGAATTTCGAGATCTCGTTGAACGCGCCGGGACGGAGTCCGGGATTATTATCCTCGGTGACTTCAACGTGCGATACGGTGTGTGCGATTTCGTTACTCAACCTGTCTGTGACGTAGGCGGCTTGTATGATCAGTACTATTCAGAGCTGTTCTGTCTGATCAATCTCCACGCACCAATTGCAGCGTACGGTCACAGAACGACCACATACTCCGTGGTGGTGTCGACAACTGGATGAGCTGAACCTCAGGTCCGTCTGCGTGAGCGCACGTGGCGACGTAGCAGGACCAACGACCACCGTCTTTCCTATACTGTGTTACGTGACCAGTACTGCCGGACGCCGGCCTCTACGAAAGCTGCGTTCTACAGTAAAGAAATTGAATCCGGCTCGAACAACAACAGGGCAATGTTTCGTATTGCGAACCATCTTCTTGGTCGTAAGTGTGTGAACCATCTTCGCACCGACATTGGTGGCCCCGCCGTTGTTGCCGAGCGTTTCGCTTACCAATTCGTTGACAAGATCAACTCTATCCGCAGCCGAATCATGGTTCCGTAAGCTGATGTTGACAACGCACAGCCACGTATGGTTTGTTCGCCGCTGCTAGCGTTTCAATCGGCTACTCTCGAAGAAGTAACGACACTCATCACAAGTGGCAAGACAAAATCGTCTAAGCTTGATCCACTGCCCTCCATTATTCTGAAGGCGAATACATCCATCTTGGCGCCGATTCTCGTGAAATTGATCAACCTGTCTTACGAGTCTTCCACTGTTCCTGCCCGGCTGAAGCACGCAGTCATCACGCCTCTTCTTAAACGTTCCAGTCTTCCCGCCGCCGACTACGCGAGCTACCGACCTATCTCGAACCTTCCGTATGCATCCAAGTTACTTGAACGCCACGTCTCTGCCCAACTGCGTTTGCATATTCAACGGCATCGGAGATCCTTTTCAGAGTGCCTACCGCCCGTCACACAGCGTTGAGACAGCGATTTTGTGTACCCAAGACGACGTGTTAAGATCACTGGATGCTCGTAAGCATGTAGTACTTGTTCTACTTGACCTCAGCGCTGCTTTCGACACGATCGACCATGACATTCTTGTTGCTGAACTAGACCGAATCGGCGTGCGAGGCAACGCATTTCGCTGGCTCACCTCTTACCTAGCCGACCGAACACAATGCGTCAGCGTTGACGGTCATCTTTCATGCGACAGCCGACTACGACATGGAGTTCCACAGGGCAGTGTTTTGGGCCCTCTGTTATTTTCTATATACTGTGCTGGTCTTTCCGACGAATTCGAGAAGCACGGTGTTCGCTACCATGTCTACGCTGATGATACCCAACTCTATGTCGATTTTCCGCGAAACGATTCTGCGTCTGCCGCCGACCGGATATCCCGTTGAGTAACTGACGTGAAAGCATGGCTAGCGTCGCGCTACCTGCTTTTGAATGAGGCGAAGACAGAAGCGATACTGTTTGCAGCACCAAACAACCGTGTTCCACAGCCACCGCCTCTTCCCATCGACATCTGCGGTTGCAACGTCAGCAATTCCGCCAACATACGTGACCTTGGAGTACAGCTCGACTCCACGATGTCGATGGCCGCACACTTTAGTCGTACCTGTCGGGCTGCCTACGCCTAACTACGTGGCGTAGCACGAATACGACCATCTCTCCCGCTTTCAGCGTTCAAGTCGCTTGTACATGCACTAGTCACGTCGCGACTCGACTTCGGAAACGCGGCTCTGTATGGCATTACTGGAACCTTGTTGCACCGTCTAGAGATGGTCCAGCGATCAGCTGCGCGTGTCGTCCTCGGCTTACGTCGGCGTGACCAACACAGCATGACGGCGGCACTACGAGAGCTGCATTGGCTACCTGTGGCTCAACGAATTCAGTTTAAACTGCTGACCTTGATGCACGGCGCTTGATGCACAGTACCTTGCCGACCGTATATGTGCATATGTTCCCTGTCGTAGTCTTCGCTCGGCCGGCCAGTTTCTCATGGTTGTTCCTAGAGTTAACCTGAAACGGTACGGCCGACGCGCATTTTCATGTGCAGGTCCCACTCTCTGGAACTCTTTTCCACTAGAGCTAAGAAGCCAACGTGACTCTGGACGTTTTAGGAGAGACCTGAAACAAATTCTCTTTAATCAGGCTTTTTCGTAATTTATTGTATTTTTAAATACATACATATACATCTTAATGTTGTATATGGCCTACATAATAATCGAAATGTGTAGTTGTGTTAGCATATATAACCCATGTATTGAAATATTATAACGACAACGTGCATTCTTACATCATGTTTTAGTTTGTAAACACCCCTGGATGTGCTTTGTAGAGATATGTGGTGTATAAATAAATTTGATTGATTGATAGGGAATAGGCGTTCTGTTCCGATAGCAATTGTTGGACGTCTTTCCTCGGTACTCGCGTGACGCGTCGCATGGACTCCATTCCTCCGTAACTTCCCACCTTTGTGGTGTCGAAGTATACTCCTAGAAGGTTGGAATGGTGGTGAACCATGGCGTCGGTAGACGAATCAGATAGTCGATGGAAATGCCGGCAACGACGTGAAGGCCGGCGTAAGCGATAGTGGCGAAGAGACAACGCCAATTGTCCCGTGAGTCGATGACGGTCATTATGCTATCTATTCGTGTGGACCTTTCTCCTTTAAAGACTCTCCCGTCCATCCGGCGCCTTGAGTCTTTCCAACGGTGGGTGGATAGGGCGGACTTTTCTATTCTTCTCGCGCGAGGGGTGTCCAACGCAGCACTCGCCGTGCTCTACCGACCGATCGTGAAGGTGTGGGTGTCACCGGTGCACTTTGTACCTGTTGAATGTGTAATTTCCTGGTCTCGTTGCCTACCAACTCCATGGGTAGATTGATGTCGCCGAGTTGTCGAGCAAACACCCGCCATCCCGTCAAATCCCCGGCGGTCTTTCTCGCGCGCAACAGATCGTTCACGAGACCCACCACGTTACTTCCGAATACCGGAACTCCGTTGTGGATGAGCTCTCCCGGCGCGGTCCACACGACGTCTCGTTTCAGGCGTTCCATCAGTCGTCTGGCTTTGGACTGTAATGCCTTGGGAACGCTCTCGATGACCACTGCGAACTCTGTTCCATCACGCATTGAGTTGCACCTCTTTTAGTAGCGGAAGAAAGACGGCACTGGCCGACAGGGCTAGGAAAGCCGACAGAAAACCTCCGGTCTGTCCTTCACCGATCTGGTTATTTTCGTGCAAGATTCGACGTCTCCTGGTTGCCGACATGCCTCTTCGTCCCAACTCGCGTAGTTTAGTTCTATACTTACTGAACCGTCGCCTCTGCACCGGGGTTAAGGGTACGTTATTTTTCAATATGTTGTAGGCGCACTCGGCCAGTGCGTCGGCGTCGACGTTGGCGTTGATAGCTCTCCTCAAAGTCGTGCCCTTGTATGTATTCAGCGCCTGTATACAGAGAATGTGTCTCTTCACGAGCTCAGGCATCGTGTAAATGAAGAGACGAGGCGCGTGTGCAGTCTTTTTATACCTTCGGGAGGTACACGTACTGAACACCATCGTCTGGAAAGATGGCCGTGCGTAGACGCATATCATCGGGCCTGTCCTGTTTGAGGTCGACCAAGAGATAACCGTATGGTACAGACGTGGCATCGTTGAACGCTTCTTGTACAAACTTTATACGACCCGGATACATCTGTCGTGCCAAGTGACCTATCTGCGAGGCATCTCGAGGATTCTTGAAGACCACCATATATTGAGAATTCAGACTGATGGTGCGACTCTCCTTGTTTTTTGGAAAGAGGTCCTGCACGAGATACAGTACGGACGTATTCTTGAGATGACTTTTTTATGAACAAGGTCCCGTTCGTCCGTTTCTGTCACCAGATCGTCTATAACCACGAGGTTCCTCGTCGACGCATCGAACACGCTGTCGCTCGGTAACCCTCCGGGAACTGGACGTTGGCTACATCCATCGTAGCGTAAGCGTTTTGCCATTCTCCGTAATACCAGGTGATCTTCTCGGGCGGCGGATCGATCATCGTGACGGCCTGATGTAAAATTAGCGTCACAAAAGTACTTTTACCGCATCCCGTCGGTCCCGCGACGACGCACGTGAAAGGATGTTTCCATCGCACGTCCATGATCGATTATGACGATAGGGCGCCTGACCTTCGCCTTTTACACGTCTACGGGACCCGTGGTCACTCCGTCCTCGTGGACCACGCGTTTGGCGTAGAAGTAGGTCAGGGCCGCGCGTTCCTGGATGTAGGTAATGATGGACGAGTGATTCACTCAAAGCCCACGTTTCTTTCCACTCCCGCCCCGACGGTTGGTCATCACGTCTGGAAAGGCCTGCTTGTCTATGGTGTTCAGATGCTTATTCAGTCCTTTCGTAATGTACTTGTCAGTGAGTCCGGAACAGTAGTACGTCTTCTGCACAGCCCCACGAAAGAATCCCCAATCCACTCGACCTTGAAGAGGCCCGGTGTCCTCTTATCGTAGGCTTTGCATGCCATGCAGCAGGACTCGGTGCCAGCCGACGGATGTCCGGCGAGGCGACAGCGTACGTATTCGCAGTGATGATAGCTTCAACATTCGGACGGCAGCCATTCGGAGCGGTGTCGAAAGTAATGTTATCGCAGTTCAGGGGTGACGAGGTCATCGACGGACTCGCCTGCCAAAGGTATGTAGGCGCTATCCGTGTCGCAGTACTCGAACAGCGGACGTTCCAGGAACCTGTCGACAAAGTCGTAATAGAACTGCAACATGTGCAGTTTGGCATACTGCAATACGAAGTAGCCCACGTGTGTGGACAATACGTACTTGACACTTCTCTTGCTCATCTCGATCTCGTAGGCATCGTCGACGATGAGGTCGAGCTGTCGAAAGCAACGATCGTTGATCATGAGCGATGCCCTCTTTTCCGTAAAGTAGGTGACATCACGTTGGCGATCGACGTTAATGATACTGCGACCATAGGGTGGATATCTCCCGCGCGACAGGCCTCGGACACTGCCTCGCCGAACCGTCGGAAGCACGGATTCGGAGTGTATTCGACGACCTGGTAGACGTGCGTCACCTCCAGTCCGTGCTCCATGTACCATAGCAACAGAGGTGTGGCGAAGCATGATCTTGTCACCGTGATAATTCAAAACGAGGGTGCGGCGCGGGGTCGACATGATGTCGTGTTTTTCGGCGTACCGACTGAAAAACGTTCCTAGATCGTCACGTGTCATGTGGACGTTCTTGAAGATGGGCTGCATCTCGGCAAAGTGCGCGCGCAATTCTTCCGTTATACGAAGGTCGCACTGGATCACACTGCATCAGCAGGGATCACATAACTAATGCTAGGTATAGGGTGGAGGTACTGAGGTTTGAAGGTAGGATAGAACAGACGAGTCCAGAACCCGACAGAGCAAAGACATGTAGTCTGGTCTCTTCTGTGGAGAGAAACCATTACGGTGCGGTTGGCAAACACGAAGTCTTTATACCCAGTGGGGGCTTTGACGTTAAATTTCTTAATGCACATATAGAGTAGAAGAAATACAGGAGGTATGTGGAATATATATATTATGAGTGAATGTTAGATTAGAGGTATTGGCTTAAACATCTGTTTTTTATATTGTTGTAATTGTGTCAAATGGTGTGGTCAATAATAAATAAATATGGTCAGGATAATGACACTGGTATCTCGAGATTTATGCGGGGTGGCGAATCATCGCTCTGTTATATGAATGTTAGATAGTAACAAGAAGCTAACATAGGTTGTATTACGGTGTCACAGATAATGGTTATTGGTGTATAATTTGTTGGGACTTAGAAGATGTAAGGTGGTGGGGTTGTTATTACTAATGGGATATTGGGTCCGGATATGTATATATCTACGGCGAACATTAGCTACATATGTTTGTGTGTAAGTACTATGATTGTATGTGGTGTCGATAGAAAAAAATGATATGAAGGGTGTAGCTTACACACCAAGGAATAGGAATATTTTTATTATTATAGTTATCATTTATTGTAGTGTCGGGGCGGGGTGAAGTCTGACAAAGTACACTCGAGGGCGGTAGACGCCGAGTAACATCTCGTGTAACAATAGTGCGAGAGTAGAACGCTTACACGACAAAGGAGAATTCACACCCGAAGAGGGAATTCCCGATGAATCGAGTGAGAACTACTTCGCTCGACTACTGAGAGACAGGTTATCATCAAGTTGACGGTGATGACGAAATGTGTTATCATTCATTATAAACATTATGTTCTCGCATCTCTATATTGCGAATGCCACGCAAACAGCCGTAAGGTGTTGAACTTTTGTGCCTATATGGCGATTATGTTATAGAATATTTTAATGAAATAGTATAGGATTGAATAACTGGTCAATCCTTGTGTACCTATGAAATGTTATGATAGAGATGTATGTATGTAAGACTTTGTATGATAAGAGGTTAGGGAGGCTGACGAGTATTCCTTGAAGAATAGTTGTATTTTGTTTTGTTGTTTGGAAGATGGGCCAATAAATTTTGAAAATTCTTTAATTGTGTATAACTACATCCCTTCCGATATACCTCAGAACCAGGATATTTATTTGCAAGGCCGTTTCACCTAGCGGTTCTTGACACATACCGAACAAGGTTCCGTTGCGCACACCTGTCAGTATCTGCTGTGACGTCATCTTCCACTGCACGTGACGTCGACGAGGAAAGGAAATGTTTTCACTACCGCCTCGGTTCTCGTGACCTTTCCATTCCCATTCCCATACCTCGACGACCTTCACAATGTGACGGAGATAGGCGGTATTCTATCGTGTTTCGGTGAGGAGTTGGGCCATGATGTTTCCGTTGACCTCGCTGACCACTCTTTGGGTTCAGGGACATCCGTGATAGTAGCAGCCATGAAACTGATAGGCTGTCTTCGTTTGACTACACCATCCTTCTACTACAAGTTTATCTATCCTCTTCTCTCGTCCGTTGGTCTGGTGACGTATAGAGAGTCCTGTGCGTTTTGATTCACACGTCAACCACTCGCCAGCCATCTGTCCTGTTAACGGCGCTGCTTCGGGTCAGAACTCGTCAAGTAGAGTGCATTCGGGTCCTAGCCCACTATGGACTGACACGTTCGTGCGTCTTCTCCGTAGTCGTGTCTACATAGCTCCGTGACCCCTTTCTCGTGATGTCTGGAGAAGATAATTGCCGCCCCTCCAACGATATTATCTTTGGCGAGTTGATGCATATCTTTGTTCTTTTCGTTGAAGAGAATAAAGTAGGTATTCTCCGAAATGTCGATGAAAAGGTGAACGGGTACGCTGATGGCTTGCTTGAACATGTCGAGATCACATTTCTGATAGAATGCAAACTGTCTGTCGATGTCCTGCAAGAAGGGTAAAACGTCCCTGTTGTTGTACCAAACGAGAAAATCTCGCAACGTCTTCATGTTGTTCTCCCGCCACGCCTGTTGACAACTGGCGTAATTGTCGTCGGATATACCATCATTCGTCAATCGACTGAAGAAGGCCGCTTTCGCTGGAAGAGATGTGTCGTCCAGTCTCCCCACGCTGTCCATGTACTCGTACGGGAAATGACCTTTCGTGACCTCGCATCCATAGGCTTTCTTTCAAATACTTATTGTAAGTAAAGCCAGGTGCGATATAATGGGTCATATGTAGGAATTTCAGGAGATCCGTCGATAGACACATAAAAGTGTTTCCGCGTATAATAACAAAAAAGAACCGACATCCTCTTTGTTATTTTCTTCGTCTTGTCCTTCTTCTTTAACCTCCTCCATGTCTTCTACTGGTTTTTTTGGATAGGAAATAAGGCACCAGGAACTGTTTCACAACGTTCAGGTCATACTTGCCTGAATTGAAGCCGATGACGGGTAATTGACGGAGCCATCCGTACACTTGTACCGTGAGTCTTTTATAAGGATTCGAGGTCTTTGTCGCGACTCTTTGTTATCGCCCTCTTTGAGGGATGTTCGCGCCTGGACTTCGTTTTCGTCCCACTCGGACTGTGCTTCCGCGAGTTCCTAAAACACGTCCGCATAATCGTCTTTGATGTTTTTGTAGGCGGCGTCGCTCATTGCACGAAGGATGTTCATCATCTCCGCCACAAACTTGTCGCAATCTCCATTCGTGACGAGACATTGTAGTTGCTCGTGTCCGGGCACGTTCGACGCTATGCTGACGCTCAATGGCACGTGACGCGCTATCCAAATGGACCTTGTCGCTGTCCGAGGGAAAGTGTGACGTACCAAACCAAGACTCGAAGTCAAACGTGGCACGATAAGAATAATAGCGCAAGTGTTCGGGGACACGAATGTTTTCGTCGTCCAAAGACTCGAAGATTGACGGGATCGAATGGTACGTTCCACCCGGGTAGAATTTCAGTACACCCCTCGTACACGTGCGCTCGTGCCTCTCCAGTTTCGATGCGTCTTTCCACAACGAGTCGCCGCACTTACTACATCGATAGGAATGACAGTACATCTCGGATGTAAGAAACGTGTGTTTTGTGAAGATTCACGGACAACGTTTCGGGGTTGTGGCACAAGGAACGACGGATGAGTTCGGCAGTCGCCTTTTCATTTTCTTCGTCTGGCTCCACGAGTTTGTACACGCACACGCTAGTCTCGAAGATGGTCTTTATAAGATGACCCCGTCAAAGTATTCAATGGACACACCCTCTTGGTAGAGGTAGAGGTCCTTCACCATGGGTTCCAAGTGACGTCGATCGCGTCCTCTTTGGAGAACCAGACACCGGAAGAGACACAGTTTATCGGTGTACCTCTTGTTATTGTTGGGTGCCTTTTCCAGAGAGATAACGGCCATGTTCTTCTTGACGTAGACCAGAAGTGTAACGCCTACGCATCCTATCGGATGATCGATGATGTGATTCACGAAGAAAGTGACTTTCCTGACAAGTTCACAAACCCACTGAGAATCCGGTCGTTGACATCGCTTTGTCGGATGCGTTCGAGAAAACTATCAAAGTCTTCAACGTTGGTGACGAGAGTGTGTTGATCCAGATAGTGTCCACAGCAATTGCAAGAGGAATGATATTAGTTGAATCTTCCTGTGGTCTTGTTCCTCAGAACGAATCCGTAAGAGAGATTTATCTTGAAGGCTTTGGACTGTTCCTGGAACATGACCTTCAAAGGACCCTGTAGGACACCCGTGTCCAGCGTTGTTAGCCTATAGTCGTACCTGGACTGGAGGTGACCTCGTGTCACACGTGTCCTGGTGGTCGACCAATGCTGTCGGACAACATCGAGTAGATCCGTCGACACATTGTCAGGAAAGGGAAGACAAGGCGAGGGTTCAATGGAGTCTTCGCCATCGTTAAGACGCGGTCTTTCTTGTTGCAATTTATAGCGCTTGGGCAACGATGGCTCGGTGACGTCATAACATCCGAGTCGTACGTGCCTGGCGAGATTGTCACGATTAGTGAATTTCCGGTCACAAGTTTTACACGTGTAAGTGTTGCTACTACTACTACTACTACTATTACTACTACTACTACTACTACTACTACTACTACTACTACTACTGCAACTACTACTAGCAGCATTGGTACATACCGTCCTTGTGTGTCGTAGTAATGCGTCCCGTCTGGTGAACACTCTTCCACATCGTTCACAGCAGTACTTGTTCTTCTTCTTCTTTGATACGGTAGATGGCGTGACACATGCTGGTGCTTTCGAGTAGCTGTGCACATCAATCGATGGTGTTGACTGTTCGGATGA
>CM034537.1:7407649-7410905 GCA_020002185.1 Paraescarpia echinospica
TACATATATATATATATATACATATATATGTATATATATACATATATATATATATATATATGTATATATATATATGTGTGTGTGTGTGTGTGTGTGTGTGTGTGTGTGTGTGTGTGTGTGTGTGTGTGTGTGTGTGTGTGTGTGTGTGTGTGTGTGTGTGTGTGTGTGTGTGTGTGTGTGTGTGTGTGTGTGTGTGTGTGTGTGTGTGTGTGTGTGTGTGTGTGTGTGTGTGTGTGTGTGTGTGTATGTTGCATGTATGTGTTTGTGTATAATGTGTGCAACATACACACATATAATATATATATATATATATATATATATATACACACACGCACATTACACTGTGTAATGTGCGTGTATTACAGCGAATGTACCGTAATTCCATTTTACGGGAAAATACCGTAACTTATTACGGTAGATGCCCGTTAATTATACGGTAATTTCTAAGAGTGCACAAACACACACATATAATATACATATATATATACAAGCGCATACACGCGCACGCACACGCACATATCTTTTTCTTCCCCTTGTTCCCTTGTGGGGTGGGGTCCATGTCACTCAATAGCTTCTTCCACGCAATGACCTTCCGTGCTTAGCTGTTCACACCTGCTCTCCTAGGGCCCCTTTTCATGTTGTCGTTCCATCTCAGCTTTGGTCTTCCTCTTCGTCGTTTGCCACCCTCTTTTGGACTTCGTTCAATCTTTGCATGTGTCCTGCCCAGTTCATTCTGCCCTTCTACACTCTTCCATACTGCCGCTCCTGTTTGCACCCTCTTCTGTATGTCTTTACTACTTCCTCCATCCTCACACATTGTAGCACCCAAGTATAACAAGCTGTTCAATTGTTTAGTGCTATTTCTGCAGATCCACCTCCTTTTCACCTATCAACATTATTTCAGTCCTCTCCAGATTTATTCGGAGGCCATGTTGTCTAAAGGTTTTACTCCATTCTTGCAATGCTTCCTGTAGTTCTTCTTTGTTGTCAGCCACCACTGCTAGGTCGTCTGCATACAGTATCTTCTTAAGTTCTTCCTGTTCCGATACCTTTCCACTGATCAGACTCAACACCATAATAAAAAGCAGGGAAATCAAAGCATTTCACTACACCCACTCCAAATTGTTCCGATGTTTCTCCTCCGACTCTCACCAAGGCTGTTGTCTCCTTGTACAATGCCTCTACCATTCTGAACTGATGCATATAGCTATAGCTGCAGCTCTAGAGAGATATGTGCTTGCCTAAACCACAATGCACACAGCTTGCGGAAGGCGACGTTGGCCAGCTGCTTTCGTCGAGCGACGTCTTCGGCTTCATTGTGGAGCGACCCAAGCTTGCGTGTCATACGCCACTCATTCTGTAAAAGCGTTCAGCGTGTCGGCTTGTTCGTTCTGTTTTAGCGACCACGCACTCCGCCAAGCAGGCAATAAGCTTTCCAAAGATATATGATATGGCAATTCAGTAGTTAAGTGAATTAGATTAATATATTTTGTTGTCCAGTTCGCACATACCAGATGCGTGAGAGATTAATCATTTATGCTACATATTGCATGAAAGTGAAATGTCATGTGATACAATATCACAAGACATTTCAAAATCACGCGATATTTGACGTAAATTATTCACTTCGCACGCATCTATTAGTCTAGCGGATATGTACAGAAAAATAACGGAATTGTGCACTTATTGTGCACACACACACACACACACACACACACACACACACACACACACACACACACACACACACACACACACACACACACACACACACACACACACACACACACATATATATATATATTACATAAAGAGTCGGAAGTTCGAATGATAAGATTTCTCCTTGCAACGTACTACATCGCTCAAACCACATATATAGGTCGGCGAATGTCCATCATTCGTGATAACTACAGGCGCGCTTTAGGATATGATATAACCTTCAGTCCAGTGCTGTTTACGTTTACCTCGAGGCGGCACTGAGAAGCGTTCGATCACAGCTGCTCCGGTCGACAACAAGACGCTGATGTCGACGTACCACTCGACATTGGTTACGCTGATGATACATAATTCGTTTGTTATTCATATGCTTTCCTGGATCAAATTAAGTAAAATTAGTGTCCCACGCAGCCTGGGGGATTGGTTCATCACCATGATTGAAAGTAAAACCGAACGAACATCTGTCTACCGACCGATTATTCAAGGAATGGCGGACGGCCAAGAAGTTACAGGCTCAGTCATTAATGGAAGACGGCAGAGAATGTTGCATGCCGTAAGCAGCTTGCAAATGTAGCGTTTCGTAAGGAGGGGACAGTCTGGTTCAGGTGGAAACAGATCATTCTGAAGTTACGGCTACGCTTCTATGCATCGTTCATTCTTTCTGTGCTTAGAGCTTTACGACATGGGCACCTTTTGTTTGACTTGGACATAATTGAACCGGCTGGATTCATATACCACCGGCGCCACTTGCGTCAGATAATTGGTGGTCACGACCCACAAAAAATAGCCAAGAAACCGTGTATCATCGATGTCAGTGCGAGCCGATCAGCCGGTAGATCTCGGTGACGACTCTTCGGCCACGTTCTACGTCTGCCACGAAATGTCCTTGCCCAACTTGCCATTGCCGAGTACTGGGCTGGGTTGCGCAAAACTTTGCGCAGTTACACATACGTACGCAAACGCACACGGACACGCACACGCACTCGCACTATAGCTCACATGCACCCGCATATATACACGCACACATACATACGTACACGCACAGATCGACGGACGCATACACCCGCAATCACACCCACCCACCATCCCCACACACACGGGCAAATTTTGTTGACAAACTAGACAAATCATACCGAAAACAATGAAAATGTAAAACTAACAATTCTGTTGTTCCCAGTTAGCTAAAATGGCGTAGTTCATGGACCTAAAATGTTGTGAACACCACTTCAACCATTTTGTGTGGCGTCCGTAAAAATATAATTTATCTTAGCACGTTTTATTACGATACCAGCCACCTTTGATAAAAAATCACACTGTTTAATTGTGAAAATGCACAAAATGAAAGTTTCTAATGCTATATATAAATGTCAATTAAACCAATACTGCTATCCAAATTATCAGAAATACCGAGACAAACTAATCACGCATTTGCTGAAGAAGGAGAACGACGCTGATTTTACGATTCCTCCCTGTTCAGTGGGCAATTTTAATGATGTTCTCATTACTACATTAGGCATTTATTTAGTTTAATTAAATTATC